>JAAGNO010006071.1:0-66805 GCA_033439905.1 Ceryle rudis | reverse complement strand
CCCACCGTCGCCCCGGCGTCTCCAGGGACCGGGTGTGTGGGAGGACGAGCGGGCACCGGCCGGCGCTGCCCTCGCCCCTGCGCTGCCATCGCGGGAACACCCACCGCAGAGGAGGCGGCCGGCGAGAGCGCACCTTACCTCGAAGAGGGGACCGATCTTATTCTTCTCCAGGTAGGCTTGGATCCTGGTCTGCTGGTGAGACGCCATGAAGAGCTCCAGAGGCGGGGGCTGGAGCTCCTCTCCCCCCCGGCGGCTGCAGTCCCTCCGGCTGCTGGCGGCTGCCACAGCGGGGAGCGGGGGCAGACGCTGCCCGAAGTCGCCGGGACGGAGCTAACTCAGGTAGCCGGGTGCCAGTCACCCGTTTTAACTGGGCGCGGGGCGGCCCCGGGCTGACTCCTCGCCTCAGGGAGCGGCGGGCGGGCGCTGCCCGGAGCGGCGCATGGTGCAGGGAGGAAAAGCGCTGCAAAAGCGGCCCTGAGCCCGCTCCGCGTCCCTATGTGTGCGCGCCTGTGCCTGGCAGCGCCTTGGATACGGGAACAGCCGCGGCCGGAGCTCCGGAGCTGCCGCCCTTACGGCAGCGCCGCGCCCGAAGCCAACGGCCGGGGGCTCCCGGCAGCGCTGCTGCCGCCGCCCGGGCTCCGGCGCACAAAAGGCGGGAGCGAGGGAAGTGGGAGGAGAGCGGGCGGGAGGCGGGGGCTGCTCTGCCTCCTTCCCTCCGCCGCTCCCCGGCCCTACCGGGGACCGGCGTCGCCCCCGACGGAGCCGGGGACCCGCTCTCGTGGGCGGTTCGCCAGGGACAACCCCCCCCTCTCCTCTCCGGGCGGCGGGAGGGGCCGGGCCGGCTCTGGAGAACTTCAGCTGGTGGAGGGGCGCGGGGGTGCAGGGGCTGCTGCCAGCGCTTTTCCTTCATCGATGTTCAAATCATTTTTAAATCTTAAAATGCTACCTTTGCTATGGCACCGGTAGAATTCTTCATTAGCAGCACCTTGGAGCAGCTATAGAATCATAGAATCGTGTAGGTTGGGAGAGACCTTTAAGGTCACTGAGTCCACTGCCAGGGCACCACTGACCCCTGGCCCTCAGCACCACAGCTCCATGGGGGGCTTGGAAACCCCTCCAGGGATCACGGGGACTCCACCCCTGCCCTGGGCAGCCTGGGACAGCCCTGGACAACCCTGCAGGGGAAGAAATTGTTCCTCGGCTCCAACCTAAACTTCCCCTGGGGCAACTTGAGGCCGGTTCCTCTTGTGCTGGCACTTGTTCTCTGGGAGCTGAGCCCGACCCCTCCTGGCCCCAACATCCTATCAAGGAGTTGTCAAGTGCAAAGGTCTCCCCTGAGCCTCCTTCGCTCCAGGCTGAACAAAGCCAGGTGCCTCAGCTGTGCATCACTAGACTTGTTCTCCAGACCCTTCCCCAGCCCCATTGCCCTTCTCTGGACACACTCCAGACCCTCAACATCCTTCTTGTAGTGCAAGGCATAATGCCTGTGTAGGTGCACCAGGAAATTTCCAGTTGGCCTCAGGGAGTAGTGAGTTAAGAGCTCCATCAAAGTAGCATTATTTATTCTTTATCTACTTCAAGTAATTAGTTCCCCACCTTTTCTGGAAGCAGGGTCATAAGCAGCTTTTATCTCTCTCTCCCTCTCTTCAGAGAAGAGCAAACAAAAACATGCTTCTCAGGATTTAACACTTCTGCAGTAACAGATTCTGCTGCACTAGCATTCACCTGTTAAAGAAAAAACACCACCAAAAAACAGCAGCAAAAGAGATGGATCTTATTTTTTCATAAGAATCTTTTAAAAGCCTACAGCAGCTTTGAGGAACGTTGGAACATTCAGCACATCTGCTGAATCAGGCTGCCCGCTCCCAGTCACGCAGCGTTCTGCAACTGCAGGAGTACAAGTCTCTCCTGAAACATTCAAGGAAAGAATGAGGTTTTTTCCCGGGAGTTAAGAGATCATGAGCCCTGCTCCCACAGCCACTGACTGTTGTTGGACTTCAAAGTCCTCCCCTCTGACCTAAAACTCATCCCTTTACCTGGAAGGAGGTCAAGTGGAAGTGCATTACAGTTTGCAGTGCGCCCTGTAACACAAGCAGGGTGTTGTAGCATGCTTTAAGGGATTTACTGGAACATGCAGTTTCGCTGCTCGTCACAGTCTCAGGGAGGCAGAGGGTTTATTTTCCCTGGTAGCCATGAAACAAATGGCCTTTTTTTGATTTTTAATGTGTAGGTAGCCTTCTAAACTTCCTGCCAGCTCGGAGTTTTAGCCTATCGTCTCCAGCAAAGTACAGCTGCTTTGCCTGGTGCCACTTCAATAATATGGTGCTAAGCTGGTTTAATCAGCCTAATGAGGACCACGCAATCATAAGGGTAATTGCCAGAGATGCAGGTTCTCCAGAGCAGCTCTAATGATTCCCATCTGATAAAGAGGTTCGTAAAATTTCTCAAATCTCACCAGAACCCAGACTGCTCCGACAGATAAAATTCCCTCAGTCTGCAAAAGGATGCCTCCCTCCCATGATCCCCGAGTGAGAGGAGATGTTTCTACAGCCCTACCCAGCCTGACTTTCCAAGGCAGCAGGACTCCCAGACCTGCTGGGAC
The DNA here is from genome assembly GCA_033439905.1 of Ceryle rudis. Classification (NCBI taxonomy): domain Eukaryota; kingdom Metazoa; phylum Chordata; class Aves; order Coraciiformes; family Cerylidae; genus Ceryle; species Ceryle rudis. The sequence goes on along the minus strand of JAAGNO010006071.1, from coordinate 64,203 downwards.
CTGACCACACCAGGACCTGCAAACGGTCACTGCTCTATGGAGACCAGTAAAAGGACTCAAGGAAAGAAACAAGAGTATCCACAATACAAATAGAAAAGAGAACTTATTAAAGGAGGTTTTTCAAGACAGCATAGCAGTTTATGGTCACGTGCTATGGCCAAGATGGTAAGCACAGGTTTAAAAAAAACCAACTCATGGATTAAAGTTAATAATTGGGACATGCATAAGCTTACAATGCACTCAGCAATTTTTGCATGAGCAGCTGTACGCTGGACTACAAGCCAAGCAATACCATATAGTTTCTGTATTGTGCTTTGCTATGATCCTCGTTTCATTTTGTAGATCTATTTCTTTCAAGAACTGCCTACAGCGCGCACGTCTGCCTCACTCACAGCTCCACTGCAAGAACAGCAACGACTGCGAGAATTTGCACACAGGCATCAGAAAATGAAAGGTGGCCCCCTTTCAAATGATACGCACCATGCAAAGCAAAACCTGTAACATTAAAAAGAAAACGACACAAAACCCAACAAAACCCACAAACAAACAAAAATAACCAAACAAGACAAACAGGGAGAGGGACAAAAGAATGAAGTTAATTTTAAGATGCCAGTGACCACCCAGACCCTGTTCAGTTCTTATCCTGCATCCGCCCCTGTGGTACCTGAGCTTCATGCTCCTTACCCTCATAAGGTGGTGGGTTTCTCACCCTTCACTCTTCTTACCAAGACAAGACGAGTGTCCCTCTTTTGTTATCTGGTTTGACTTCCTTAGTTCAAGGACTTGACTGGAGATGGGGCCCATTAAGCAATTCCCTGGTATTTACATCATTTCAGTCCTGCCATCCATTTTTCAGGAATCAGATTGCTGCTGTTCCAAGGTTGAGCACTGAAGTTTCCAAGTTCTGGGCACCTGCAGTTGCCATTCATCACTGCTGGAGTTAGAGCCCCCAGGCTTGACGTGCACAGAAGTTGTTCTCCAGGAGTCAGAGCTCTGCTGCCTGGCAGAAACAGAAACTGCTGACTTGGCTGGAAAGGGACTCTGGGGGTCACAAATACCCAGTGCCAAGGCAACAATTTTCTCCCTGCTGGCTAAAATTTGATCCATACACGCTGTAGGAAGTTTATTTATGGAGATGGTGTCTGGAGTACAAAAGATGCAAGAAGATTTAAGAGAAATCCATAGTGGCAGTACATGAATTTATTACAGACCTTTACGGGGCTTTCTAGCTCCCTTGAAGTGCTTTGTGTTTCAGCTATCAAAAACATCAGAATGTCTTTAATGAACCTTTCAAGAAACAATTGGGGGGGGGAAATAAAGAGGATCAACTATGGAGCACATTAAAAGAGGAAGCATTCTTCAAAAGCTGGTAACATTTTCTTTATACGACTTCTGACTGTGTCAATGTTTCCTTCAATGCAATAACTGCATAGCAAAGAATTCCTCCATTACTGCGGTCGGTGCCTGTCGAGGTTGAGACTCTTTGCAAAGTCATTATCTACTTCAGGAAGAAGTAAGAGAGTCATTAGTCAACAGCTGACTAAATGTGGTACCTACAGTATACTTGTTCTTGGAAAAAATGCAACTGCAGTTACCTTCAGGACAATAAAATCCCCGAGCTCCTGCACTTTACGCACGAGGCATTATTCTTTATTGCCGAAGCACAGCCTTGGAACTTTACAAACCCCTGCTGTAAAATTTTCCAAAACAGCACACGCAGAGCTGAATATTGCAGTGCTTCAAGCTGTTTAGAATAATGGAGGTCTAACAGTTCCTGACCTAGAAAGCTGCCATCCAGCTTTTTATTTAGTGCTCCCCTAAAATGGATCTGCTCAGCGCGTGCTGTCAAAGGAAACGGAAGCAGTTTAGTTTGTTGTACTGAAATACCCAATTTACCTTTTATCCTGTATCGAGGTAGCAGACAGAACGGGGAATAACACCACTGGAGGGCTCGTGCTAATGATTTGCCATACTTCACTTTGTTTGTTTGGGGGTTTGTTTGTTTGTTTTTTAAACCCACTCAGTAAAGGATAATATCCCCACAGGCATCAGCTTGAGCTGAGACAACCTCGATTACCCTTTCTCTGGTTCTCTGTTCGCACCAAGGTAAGAGCCATACGACTTCAAAATCTGGGCTGTAAAGAGCCAGGATTCCTTTGCGTCATCATTCTAGAGAATTCAGCCCAAGTTTTGGATAGTTTGTCCTTTATACGTTGTGATCTCGGCCACAAACACTCAGCTTTTGTAGTAAAATGCTTCCTACTCCCTGCAGGGCAGGAGCACTTGGGAACCTCCATCATCCTCAGGCTCCCAGTAAGGACAAGAGCAAATCACTAGAAAACCCCAGATCCATAAAGCGCAGCGCGCTCGAGGAGGACGAGCCATACCTCTTCGACTCCGTATTCTCAGATGTACTCTGTCATTTGTTTTCATTCACCCCCTTCGCTTGCTGCTTCCAGTAGCTTGTTCAGGAATGCTCTTCTCAGGCTGTTCAGAGCAAAATCCATCTCAGCTCGAAAAATGCAGTTAATATCGTATTACCAATCCAACCATTAACAGAAATCACCACTCGCTCAAGAGTTTATTGCTGCTTACACCCATTTTTAGCACTTTCATAGTTGTTTCCTTTCTGTTTGGCCACACATAAACATAATACCTTAGTAGAAGGAACAGTAGCGGTACTTAGGAGCAGACTGACAACAGAGCAGCACCTGACTGTATATATTTAATATGTTTCAGGGACAAGTCTGCTCTGAGATTTCACAGTTGAAGCGCAGTACAGAAGACAAAGACAGGCATCATTAGAAAGCCAGCTCAGATGAGACTGCAGCCTGCTAAGCAGAGCTCTCCGTCCCCTCCTAAGGTGCGTGTTCACCTACACTAATAGTTAAGGAGAGGGAAATAGAAGTTAAATAAATAATTAAACAAAAGACTTGCCACACCAGCTGACGGTTACATTCTTCTTCCTTTCTGAGGGATACAAATATTCATTTAATTATTTGGCAGTGGCTCGGAGTATAAAGATGGAAGCCTTCAGAAGCCGTTCCTTTCCCCTCCCTCCCTGGCACTGCCAGCCCGCAGAGCTTTCATCCAAGCACCGTTGGCCTTCTGGTAGCACAGACGGCAGCACAAGACCTTTGGGCATCTACTGCTGTCCCAAGAGCTTGGCCTGAGTTGTTCTAGCCCGTGACTAGTAACTAATGTTAAGCAGACCAGCCACTAGAGGGGAATAAAGAGTCGCACTGCTCTAGGATGGGTCCCTGCAGCTTAAACTGCTCTGCGGGAAGAGCTCAAGCTGTGGCCAAGGACAAGAGCTGTCCGGGCCTCTGCTGGCACCTCTGGCTCATCACGTTTGTGGGTACTGCAGACAGTGAGGTTTACCTAAGGCCTACAAACCTGGAATATCTCGGTATACTCACAGCAAAATCACTATAAATGTTTGTACGGTGAACTGCATCCCGAGTCCCTGCAGCGGTCAAGTCACGTAGGCTCTGAACCACCAAGGATCTCAGCGTGGTTTTTAGCTAAAAATGTCCCTGTAAGTTAGGTGGTCACCTGCTGAAGGCAGGTAATGTTACTAAAGCTGCTGAAGAAAGAAGCAGGGCAGGAGCCAATCTAGATGGAGGAAGCTTGGGACCACTGGTCTTCAGACACTCGAGGCAGCCCTTCTCCATACAGACTCCTCTGCTCTTAACCACACAAGCTGATGCAAGTCAAGGATTCATCTTTACTCACCAGGAATCCCCAACACACACAGGAGACTGTTTTCCAGGTTGCTTTTTATTCCCAGAAAGTACCTAGGAATGCACAGGATTATATTTAGTGAGCATACCAGTCATGCCAACTTCCAGCGTTTAAAGAAAGAAAAATAAATAAATATGGGTCTAAGCCAAAATCATCAACAGAGACCTGAAAATATATTTCAATCCTTTAAATTTCACAATTTCAAAGCCTCTGGGCCCCCCTCTTCCCCTGTGCCCTCCCCTGACGCAAAGTTGTGATCTCTAGTAACTCTTTTTTCTAGTGAAAGCAAAGATTTTGTTGCAGCCATTTGACTGCAGCAACTAGAGGTAGAAAAACCCACCACACTAAGCATAAAAGGAGTAATGGTAAAAAATATGAGTTGGCAATGCTGCTGTATCTTCTTTTCCAGACATAGAGCTAGATTGGAAGAAAATACCCAGGGACAAGAGCTTAAAAAAGTGAAAATTTGCTAAGCTGGAGATGGCTATCTTCACACAGGAACCAGGCAGAGAGGTAGGCGTTGCTTTTTAGCGAGAGGGAGGCTCACAAGGAGCCCGTTTAATTTCCTGTAGTAGGAAGCTTAGCAACTGCTCGGTAATAGTATCTCCTTAGGTGATTACTGCTTAGACTCTGAGGGATGGGAAATTAGAGGGAGTCCTTGAAATATTAAGGCCGTCGCCCATCGCAGTCCTTGAAGAAGAGGCCAAGGACCTTGGCCTGACTGTGCCGGTGAGTGCCTGCCCTTGGCAGCGCTGTGGCCAGCACACACACAGCTGAGGCTGTCCAGAAGGCTTGGGATCCATCCCCTTGCGTTTGTTACTCATGAAAAATGCTGGACACGAGGTCACTCCATCGTGGCTGACTTGCTTCATTGGAAAGAGAGAGTGGTACTTCTGCTCCAAAGCACCCCGCGTTTCCCCCTTTGCAGCTCTCCCTTTTCACGGCGTTTCAGCCGGTTTCCCTGCAGCAGCGCGTGCGCAGGTCTCCGTGGGCTCCTGCTGCAGGAGTTGTGTTCCCACCCGACACCCCAGCTCCTGGCCATGCAGCTGTCTCCCAGCGGCAGTTACTGGAAGCATTTAAAAGAATACTCATTGAAGTAAGAACATCCATCAGACCATTCAAAAAGAGGTAATTGAATTTGTCTCCTGTCCCAAAATAGAGGGAAAAGCTTGGCCTGTTACTAGTAACACGACATCCCTAATAACATTTTAAAATGTATTTCTAATCTAGGATTAATTTTCAAGCACTTGATAAAGCAATTTACATTTCATAAGCTTCATTGTCCTGAACAATTTTGAAATAAAGGATTATCTTCTGCAGCAAAATTGAAAGGCTCATTTGGAGAGTACGTTACCTATGTGCCTGAGCTTTTTTGTGAAAAGCCGTAGACAGTTACTTTGCTGGAAACATTTTTCATGCCAATAGAGGAATGCATTGTCTATCCTGCAGAAGTATTTTAGGCTCAAGTCATGTTCTTATTGGGAAATCTAAATTCCAAATTCTATGAAAAAATAATACGCGGGTTGGTACCGACTTCCCCTCAAAAGAATAAAGCGTGCAAATATGGGCCACATGTATTAATTAAAGAGATTCTAATTCAGTGCTCATAAACACCACCGCAATCAACAATTGTATTTTTAAGTGTTCTAGGAGGCAAGATTTTAATGTTTTGCTAATCGCTGGCTCACCTGCTTTAAATCTTCTCACATGCCTGTCTCCACGTGCATTGGACTGCAGTTCTATCCCAGCTGGATTTGTGGAATGAGTCTTGAATGTTTTGTCCTGGGGGAAACACTCGTGCCAACTGACCCACGTAGAACGATAGTCTGTTTTCCATAACGCACCGGGGAAATCCAGCACAGCAGCTTTCTTTATTACAAGAACTATTCTCTAATTGTTAGGTAAGCATTGACACATGACTTAAAAGACTGTCATTGATGGACTTCAGTATATTACCAAAGATAACTGTAGGGTTGTTTGGTTTTTTTTACATTTGTCTGGCTTTTAAGGCTTTTTGGAATGCTGTAGGGGAGGGGTTTTTAAAAAAGACTTGGGGCTTCTCACAGTTGTGAATTTACATAGGGACTTTTTGATGATGTCTAGATGATGGCACAGAGGCTGAAAAAGCACGGAGAGAAGCACAAGGACCGACTGGAAAACAATGAAGGGAGAAAACTGCAAATACCTAGATAACAAACATAAGCAGTGGGAGTGAGCAGAGTGCTAGAATCATGCAGGGCACAACATCCATTCTCTGGAGAAACTGGAAAGGATTGTAGACCAGGTATGACAGCTCATTAGAAAATGGTATCTCTCAAGCTCACTATACAACGCTGTGCTGGCAGTTTTGTCAAAATGACAAAGTAAACAACACATTTATCTGCTTGTACCTAAGAAGAGAGGAATTCCAAGCTGAGAGGTTTGGAATTTTACCTGCAAGATGGAGCCTGTGCCTCTGTGTTTAATAGGATCAGTATCAGGTCCGCAGTGAGGATGAAGGATTTAAGAACAGAAAGCCCGTGGCTTTGAAAGGAATTTTGAAAAGTTACATTTCAAAAAACAGAAAGATAGTGATCTGCCAGATTTGTTGGTGCAGCAACATGCTGCACTTGGGGGAAAAAAATAGATGAATGAACAGTCTGTTCAGAACTGAGAAAATATAAGAAAGAGACCAGTGTTGTCAGCCTTGCTGAGCAGTTGTAGTAAAGATATTTCTGTTCCAGGTGGCAAATCTGATCTTTCAATTCAATTATAAAGAAGGTGACCAGCTTCAGTGCAACTTCGTTTCAATGACTTCATAATCTGAATAAACTGCTGCTTCAAATAACAATTCCCGTTCCGCTACAACCAACACTTCAACGAGTACCTTCCAGTCAAAAGCTGGCTAGCATACAGCATCCGCTTCAAATCTTCTTTCCATAAGTAAATAAAAAAACCCAAACCACATCATATTACAAAATTACCTGGTTCTGGTTTTTGAAAGAGGTTGAAATCACTCCTGCCTCCCGTGAGGATATTATCTAAGGAGAGCAGGAGAGAAACTGCCACCTGAGAATTATTTATAAAACATTGTGAATCTATCTTAAAGTATTTACAAAACATGGAAAATGTATCTTAAAGTCTTCTAAGTAGCTGTAAACGTTTACAGAAAGCACTGCAGGACAAAGGAAGGAAATGGCAACACCACCAGAAGACATTTTCCTTACAAGTACAGAGCAGAGCATGATTCAGTTTCAGGTCACTTTCCAGAAGCCTGAAAAACAAGGCATCAGAAATGCAAGCGCATACAATACGTTTAAAGACAAATATAATAATGCAATTGGTCTGGGTAGCAGCTAAACCCGGAAACTGACTGTGATTGTAGTTTATTTTATGAGAATATAATAGAATTAGGAGGCTGTTAAAGGAGGAGCTTATATACCTCAGAATTACTGGATGAAGACATCATGTCCTTTATATGAAATTCTGCCCTCAGACTCTGAGGCAAAGGATAAAGGGACAGAGCGTGGAAATGGGGTTAAGGGCCCCCCAGAGCACTGGGGAAAGCAGCATGGACAGCAAAGAGCAGGCAGGGGGGGCAAGGAAGGAACCAGAGTATCAATTAAAGATGAAGCGACACAAGAACACGGGATAAAGAAATTCCTCAGGCCCCAAAACCAATCCTTTTTTTTTTTTTTCCCCCCCTCTTACCAGGTTTCAGCTCAGCCCCCCCCCGACCCAGACAGAAGGCGAGTAAAGAGCACGAGGACACACTTCAGCAGCCTCCAGTGTTCTAAGGATTAAGTTACCAATGGGCAGCGATGATCTCCCAGCAGACCTGGAGCCTGGAAACACAAAAGTAAGGCTGCTCGTGCTCAGCTAGACTACGATTCGCCACCATGTAGTAACAGAAAACTAACCTTGATCCCTGAGAGCTGGGAAAGTGATGCTTGTAGATTTGTTTGGACATTAAAGTGACCTGTAAAAAGATGAGTTCATAAGCCCTCCAGAGTTTCCCTCAGATTTGTAGAGTAAGTGAAATAAAAATTCCAGCATGACTAAGAAAATTTATGTGGAATACAACAGTGGTGATGAGCTGGAGGATAAGATCAGATGCATTTTCTCATATGGCCTCCTGAGCAGGGAGATCAGAGACCATTCTGGCGAGAGGCCAAGGAGCACGCCAAGCAGAGCAGAAGAGATATGAGCTAAAGGAACATTAGGAAAGGAGTGATTGCAGTAAAATCAGATAGAAGATGTGTGCAAGCCCGTGCTGCAAGAAGAGGCAGTGTGCTTTTAGGAAGTGGACTGGAACTGGGGCTTGGGAAGATGTAAATTGCAGCAGTTGATCTGCACTAATGACAAAAGTAGTGTCGCTTTGGGTAAAATAAGAATGAAAAATTGGGCCATATAGACACAAAACACTCTAGTGGCAGACTGGGAATCAAATAGGTTTCATAATCTGTTCAATTAAGTTTTCCTAAAGCAACTGGACTGTGATTATAATTTGCAGTCTGACATTAATATACCACCCAAAAGATTCTTCAGATGCTACCCAGCACTTTGGCAAGGTGACAGCCAGAGTGAATCACACCGAAAACATTTGAAAAACCTTTCAAAAAGACAGTCTAGGTGAAAAAAAACCAACAGTTGTTACTTGTTAAAGATAGCCCTGCTGCTGTATTTTATATCAGCCCTTTTCTTATGTTTACCTGAACTTTATTCCACTGCTGGGTATCGTACAGGAGCTTTTCGGTTGTAAGAAATTTCAAATTTCTTAGGTGGGGATTCTAGAAAGAAGAACTTTCCTGTTTTGTGTCAGACTAGGCCACGAGGCTGACGGGTATCGAGTCTTTATCAAGTGAAAGAGATAAACGTGTTGCTGTCTACCAGCAGCTGAATAAAGGCATTCCCTGTTCCAGTGCAGAATTTCTAACAAGTGGGCTTACTGGGAGACCCTCCACTAAGCTGCAAGATCCTGGGGGAGGGAGGGTGTAGTGAAGATCTCCGACATACACATTTCTCCTTATGAAAAACACGTAGAGTGGTGCAGCTTCACACATGGCAGGTCGGTGACTCTTCCACACCCCCCAAAGTTTTAGCTCCTCTAAGTGAATACAGAATGAACGTGTATGTTGGCTCAGCAAAGATCCGGATGGTTGGTTTGCTTGGACCATCCTGGTCTTACCCAGCTCTGCAAAGGAGACACACACATTAGTACCTGCAATAGAAACATGCAGAATAACCTCGCAGAGTTCCAACCGAGAAAGCCTAAAAACCCTGGAGCTTGCAGGCACTGCCCTGTCTGTCTTTGCACCAGGACAGCTATACGCTCATTCCCCGGAGCGTGGCAGGAACTGGCCAGGAGGTAGGAAAGCGTTTGGCTTTCATGGGGTAACACATACCCTCTGCTCTGCAGCTCCCTCTTCTCTCTCCTCCGGCTGGAATCAGCATGAACCTTCAGCATCAGGGTTAACAGCTCCACTAACAATTTGTCACAGTTTCCTACTCCAAATGAGTACTTTATTTTGCAGCCTTTAACTATTTAGATGCTATTATGCGCACGTTAATATTTAATTATTTTATGCAATTAGCAAGCCCTTATGGCTCTCCTTGCATAATACAGCCATTGTATTCACTCCTCTTGGTTTTTAAAGCGACAGCAGAAATGAACAGTAGTTCTCATTGTTCTGTGATCTCGTCAGCTCACACAAACTAATTTAGGTCAGGCTGGACCAGGTTTCGATGCTCTTCCAAATTACATAAAGGGACTTCAGTAGATTGAATTAGTGATTTGCAACTTGACAATTAATCCGGTGTGATCTAGTGCCAAATGAGCTAGAAGACATGGGATTGCTGCAGAAATTATTTGGGAGCTAGAGGGTGGATTCCAGCTCCTGACCAAATTCATCTTCCTTCTGCAGAAGGGTTTTATCCGAGTAATATCATTAACATATATAATAAAACTTTCCACTTACACATATATCAATAATACTTGTAGACAAAGATTCTATCTGAGATGTGTAAGGGCAGCAGAATTTATGCCAAAGATTTATTGAGATGTCCCTCGTAATCACGTAAATGAACAGTGGCTCTCGGGAGCACCGAGAAGAGCTTCAACTCACCCTCTACTGCGGACTCAAGTACTGCACAAGAACCCCTCAGGTCTGCTCTCCGCGGGTGAAAATCAGTTCCAGAAACTACAAAACCAAGGGAGGAGGAGGAAGCAGGACACCCAGCCTCTCCCCAAATCCTCCATGCCCCTACCTATTCCTGTAATGACCCACATTCTCCAGTCCCCTCAGACAGTTTTCTGGGTTAATATCTGCACCTTTTCCATTTGTTGTTTCCCTGCCTTGTTATCACCTTGAATTTTTTTATTTTTTTTACCAACTGTTCAAAACTGTTTTTTTTTTTTTTTGTGGGTGACAGTTGGGTTTTTGTTTGTTTTCTAAAGAAAAAATCCTGGTAGTTAAGATATCAAGAATCTCCCCCAAAGCAGTGGCAGATAATAATCTTTACTTCAGTAATGCACACATAATTGTGTAGCAAAATGCTTATGATCAGATAACTTTTTGGAGCAGGCAGAAATAGTTTAATTGATTTCATTAATGCCACTCTTATTTCCAGCAGCTGAAAGCAGGTATCTTCATGCTTTACTTCTACGTTGCGAAACTTTGCATTAACACAAAACGAAACAAAATAACTTTGCTCAAGTCTAAAATAGAAATTTTACGGTAACGGTTGCTTGGGAAGTATTTTAATGTTTGTTCTCGATGACCAGATGCTGCCATTTCCAAAACGTGACTTTGAACATTCAAAGTAAAGAGCTTTTTCCCTATCAATGCCAGAAGATGTGCAAAACCACAAAGGACACAAAATGAACCCTGACCGTGTTCCAGGACAAGCTCGGTACCTGCTACACTACCCCGCAGCAATGTTCAATGTACGTGAAACTCTGCTCTAGGTTTTGTTAAAAAAGGTTTCACAGAAAAGTGTACTTAGAGCAAACCAACTTTTTTTTAAGTATGGCTTTCTATGGAATATTCAGGCTGCTCAGAGAACAATGCTCTTTCTTTCTAGAGGAGCAGGTTTATTCTTTGCTTTTTCTGTCCCCAGTGATTCTTGTCTCTCGATCCTATGGAATCGTCGCGCTGTCCCCGGTTGCTCCGCTGCAGGGATGGAGGCACGTGCTCTTGACCGTCACTAGCTCTGCATTACACTGTTCCATTTCCAGTAGGTAACCAAGACCGCTCTACACAGGGAGGAAGCAGAGTCCTCACGGAAGGCTGTATTTTAGCCAGATTTCCATCTCTGTGTCCCCCTGAGGAATCCTATTCACTATTTTTATGGGTGGCAGAGAAAACTCAGTCTTCAAATATTTCTCCTTTCTATGTTTATCCATAACTTCATAACTTACCTTCTTTTAAAGCTCTGGTTTAGGATTCTATTCTCCATTTCACATCCAGGCCCTGAAACTTAGAAGATGAGTTACAACCCTGTCCTTGATATATTCTTGGACTGAAACTTTTTAGTAGGGTAAAAAAGGTCTGTCGTCTTAGTCAAAAAGTTACGTTATAGCCATGGTTCAAGTAATGACTGTAGGCAACTGTCTGATGGTACCTGACTGTAGTTAGCAGCCTGGGACTGCCTGTTCCTCCTACTTTTGCTTTTTTTATGCTTTTTCTAAGTCCATCTGCTACAGAAAATGGAATCTCTTCACATTTTCTTACAGCGAATGAAATCACCATACAGGTGCCATTCCGAGCATTTGTTCAGTTCCCCCCCTAGGATCGAGAGAGCTTTCATCTTCTCAAATGAGGGCTCCTCACCCGAGGCCAGAAGAGGTTTTGCCATCAGCAGTACTGGATTTTGAGCACATCCTCTACCCAAAGAGCTCACCCATGTTACCAACCTCCTTAACACCCCCTCCTCCTCCTCCTCAGCTGCTCTCTTCTTCCTCACCGAGTCGAGTAATTTGGAAGCACTTCAGAAAAAAAGATTCTGTGTGCTTAGAGAATGAGAAGGGGTTCAATAATTAATACACTCGTGTAAAACTTCCCTTGTCTTGCTCACTATGTAGCCAGCACACAGAAATATTGCTGAACGTATTTTGTTGCAAACGACCTAATTTTCAGAACGTTTAGGGCAAAGCAGAGCTAATTATCACCAGCAGAATTATAGACTCAGCAAATTGCTTCTCTTCTGACAGCTTCGGACTAAATGCCATCTGAATAGCCTGAAGAGTATTGCCAGGGGGCTGACGTGGCCCGTCTGGCAATAATAATTTGGGTGCAGCTATTCCTGGCAGCCTCTGCCAGAAGAATGGAACAATTGAGCAGATACGCAGGAGAATATCTACTTTGTCTTTCCAAAGAGGTTAAATCATTTACTAGATAACGATGGAGACTGCATAGTTTTGGGGATGCCCCAAAGCAGGCAGGCAGATGACTGGTGCAAGTATCGTGACTTTAAAGGTTAGTTGACACCAAGAGCATCAAAAACTTGTATGCAGATTCTCGTAAGCAGCATTTGCATGCTTTTGTAGAGGAAGAGAGAACAGAGAGGCCTTAAAAAGGCAGAAGCAATAGCATTAGTCACGTTTTACAGATGTTGAAGCAGAAAAGATTCACTAAATACTCAAGTGCATGTTAGTGATTGGAAACAGATCTGAGACTTCTTCATTCCTTGCTGTGGTCATGAACTATCCTCCTGCCTAACTTGGTCACAATCCTGCAGCAGGACAGGGAGACACTTCCACGCAGCCCTAAGAATGATGTGGTATCTAGAGGACGGAGCATCAGCACGAACATGACAACCATAAAACAATCCTTTAAATCACGGTGCCTTTCATCATCCTCAGGGAACTCTTGCTGGGGATTCATTCTATCCCTGCTGCTTCAAGAGAAACACCGAATTACACAAGTTCTGATCTTCCAGGTTATACACAAATTTAAAAACAGATAAATAAATAAAATCCTTAGATCCTTTTGATATAGACTGGACTCGATGATCTCAGAGGTCTTTTCCAGCCTCAGTAATTCTGTGATATCTGGGAAGCTGTGGTGGTACAAATACAACACGAGTACTGAAGGTTCGCAGTGGGTGGGAGCCAGCCAGAGAGCCTGTCATTAGAGGGTTAGCAGAGACATTCATATGTTCAAGGACACTTGGAAAGGAGGTTAGAGAAGAGGAAGCTCTGAACATCAGCCAGAGTCTCTGAATAACTGCTCATCTTGCCAGTAAGATTTTAAATATAACTTGCCATGCGCTGGGATTGGCAGCTACGGGGAAAGGTCTCTACAGCAACGACTCGAGCCAGATGAGACAAACACACAGTGAACCGAACTGGAAGTGAAAGGCTGTTGCTTTGACAGTATTAAACGCTGGAGCTTCATGCGAGGATGGAAAAATGTGCAGTGCTGTTAATGTGCACTGACTGGGAAATCATAAACAGTCCAGTTTATTTATAAGAATTGGTATTTTGTTCACTTCTGTTCTGAAGGAAGTTTATGACACCAGGAATATTACCTCCTTTGTCCTACGTGTTACAGATCTAGACGAGACTCTTCAAACTACCTCTCTGCCAACAGTGCAGGCAGCCCGGCTGAGTCTGCGCCGAGAAACGGTCACAGGGATTGTTACTGTTTAGAAACAGGGGAAGACGACTTGGGGAGAATGAGTCCCTCAGTTTATATCGAATTTTCTACTTGGGAGAAAATTTTGAACTGCTTTTCATTTTACTGAAATCCTGATCGTAATGAGGGATACATCCGTATGCTTTTGATCTAATGCGGCCTACAGCAAATTTAAATATTGAGGATACCTAGGGACAAAGTAGGGATTTTCCACTATTTTTTCCTGCCCTTCTCATTCAAACTTCAGTACTGTTCTAAAACATGATATAAGCAGTTGTCCCAGTTTAATTCTAACTGGTACAGAGTATGCTTCCCGTTTTCTCACAATCAGACGTGAAACACCGTTGGTATCACGCCTGTTCTGTCATCACCACACTGAACTGTGCTCTCTGTTACACGCTCACTTCAGTCATCACTGAACTCCAATGGGAACAGGCTGCATTTTTACCACAATCTCCACAGAAAGCATTCTGGTGACTCCTCCATCTTCAGACTCCTCTCTGTGCCTCCTCCGAGCCAAATGCTCTGCAGGAAGCTCCAAGACAGACTGTGGCCTTCAAGAGAGGTGTTGAAGACCCACAGCATCAATGTGACTGGAATCTTACCTTCTGCTGTTCCTCTGAAAGGCATCTCACCTGGAATGAATAAGTGAGTTTATAAATGAAATAGGAAGAAAAGAGGAAAAAGCCTCAAAATCCTGTTTTACACATTGTTGTGTTACTGAGGACAGGAGAGAGACACTGATTGCATCTCACTTCAGAAAGAAAAGAGGAGCTATGATTAGGTGGGGAAGTTGTGTTTCTTTAAAGATAAGACTAAGACTGAAAGAGATTCTCTTTCTTCTCTGATCAGGATCAGACATTGTCTGTCTGAGCCCCAGCAGCACGGTGTCATTAACTTGCTGGCTCTAGCTAAGCAGCACGGACGTACCGGTACGAATTCTCATGCTCCATACTGGTTTGGTCAGACCTGCTCCATGGCTGCCTGATGACAAAACCCCATTGATTACATCTGCTCTGCTTCTCGTTTCCAGTCAGGCTTTCTGTCCCGAGACATGAATAGTTTCATTAATTAGGTGAACTAAATATGTTGACAAGCATTGAAGCTAGGCCGGTTCTGGCATAATGGTCCCAGTGTTGTGGATTCACTCTCTGTAGTCGATGAAAATTTGGTTATTCATGTAAATGAAAGCAGAATCAAAACCTATTGGTGTTTCTTTTATTTGATTACGCTCCCAGGATATATCCTGTACTGTTTCCTCCTCCTTTCAGAGGCTGTTGTGATTCACAAGGGAAGACACCAATTATTTACTCCAGATGTTAAAATCTCTCCTGCACTGATAAAGAAATCTAAATAATGAGAACAAAACATGACGAGCTAAAACCTAGAGCTCTAAAAAAATATAAGTCAGAAGAGTAAAAATTTACACTGAGTCTTCTATAAAGATCCCCCCATCCAACCCCCCTGCAGGAAGCAGGGACATCTGCAACCAGAGCAGGGTGCTCAGAGCCCTGGCCAACCTCCCCTGCAATGGGGCAGCGACCACCTCTCTGGGCAGCCTGGGCCAGGCTCTCACCACCCTCGGTACCAACATCATCATCTTTCTCTCTGGTCTAAATCTCCCTCTTTTAGTTTAAACCCATTACCCCTTAAGCTACCCCTAACACAGGCTTCGGGGTCCACCCGGGAGATAAAGATGGAGACAGGAGCTGCCCAGGCCTGAGCTGAAACGCTGCCCCAGATCCACGGCCAGCGGGTGCAGGGGTGGTGCTGGTTGGGGCAGTTTAGAACTTTTAGTACCCTCAGGACCCCGGCAGCTCCTCAGAGGAAATCATACACGGAGATGAGTGGGGAAAGACAACAATCAGTTACTAGCTGGGAAAGCAGTTTCAGAGATTTAAGATTTCTACAGGCAGGGATGAAGTAATTCTTACCAATTCTACTTCATTAGTATAAGCAAAATATGAGCGTCATCTATCCTGTCTCCACTTAATGAGCCATAAAAAAAGCAATCGAATACATAGAAAAAATAAGTCTATGAGTAACATTTAAAAGAGTGTCTGAACTTTCACAGATTAGCTGACACAGACCTTGCTGCGAGGCAAGGATACGTGATCACTTTGGAATCGTGGACTCGCGCTGTGCCTGAGGTGGCCTCTGACACACACCCCAGGGCAGCAAGTCCCTTTGCAGGCATTTTGACTTTCAAACCACGACGACAGCAACACTGTCTCGTGAAAGATGAGAAATTGCTGGGCACCCAAGCGCTGCCACGGTGTCACCAATACCTTTCTCAGAAGTTGTTCCAAAGTACTATTTATTCTGTTGGGTACGCTGACCAAGAAAGTAAGTTTTTGGACCTCATACATTGATGGTGGCAAGTCAAGGCCACAGAAATGCGGGCCACAGAAAACAGCAACCTCACTTCTGATGGTAGAAAAGCAGAGTGCGCTGGAAATCAGCTGGTCACTTCTGCTCCTCAGTGCTGCTCCAAAATCCTGTGCTGCCTTTCTTGACAAAATTAGAGGAATACTGAGGACAGGAAAAAAAAAAAAAAAACCCAGAATAAAATCTGTTTCTTAAAGTCTCATCACCTGGAAATACTTTCATCCTCACCCGCCTCCCAGCTAGCAGATGGAAAACAAAAGGGATTTTACGCCACCACTGGAGCTGCTTTTGGTCCTGCCTCCAGTGTCCCGCTCGGTCTTGATCGCCACAGCCACGTAGAAATCAGAACTTCTTCATAGAGAGACAACTGCCTGGCGAGGTCTGGCATTTCACCAGCTTTCAGTCCTGTGAAAGGAACATTCAGTGCAACCCCCCCCACTCTCCCCCCAACTTATTTCTTGCTTACAAATAAAGAGATCTGCAGCGGCCATATTACGAATGGTTTTATTGCTGTCTGACGTTCCGTAATACACTGCTACCATTCCAGTCTTTAATATGTAGACTAAAAAAATAAACCATAGATCTAGAAGTACACAGTATTAGTTTAACCCATAATCAATACAGGAACTGATTCAAAGTACTTTACAGAAAAAAGGAAGAAGCCATTTAAATCCACGTTCCAAGGCTATTTGTCATTAAATTCCAAAGGTTACTTCTAACAAAACCTCAGCTACCCACAGAGCTGCTGGTTTGATTGTTTGCCAACAAAAGCTCACCGAGAGATTCCGTGCAGGGCTGGACTTAACACATCCCATTTCCAAGCAGCGATGCTCTCTTGTGCTTCGCGAGACGCCACAGACAACAGATTCTTCATTTGAAAAACATGTGCAATACTCAATGCAGAAATTCAGTACATTTGTAAAGAGCAACACACATATAACCCAATACGTACACTATATACAGGGCATGAGACAGTTAATAAGGCTGCTTGGTCTTTTAAATCTGCCACAGGGTACGGACAGGACACCCCCCCGGCAGAAGATGCTGTGGGCATTCCCACCAAAGCCCAAATCTAAAGTACTTGCAGAATTGTCCCAGCTACTTGGGACACTCCCTTGGACTTTCAGTCTGAAGCAGAAGTTATTTCTCAAGTAGTTCTGCCCTAGCCACACCGGATTTCTAGCACAGAGATGTTATTTCTGGAGAAGAGCATAGGGAGCGACTAGGCGATTGGCCCCTGGACAGTCCGAAATGCCTCACCTGCGTGACCGCGCGTGCTGCGCGCTCACCGATACGCACATGACAAGAAAGCTTAACCCCACCTCCTCTAGCAGGAAAAGGGAAACGCTCCTAGGAATACATTTTCTGTAGGAAAACTTGATTAATATATACAGTATATAAAAAAACCCTACACAATTGTCAGCATATAAAAATATGAGTCAGTATCTTTTTATACCTCAAAACATAATGATGAAAAATCCAGATATCCTGAGACAGGCGTGTTCTGGGCACCTAATTCCCCGACGCCAGAGCGCTGCTGGAGCACAGCTAGAAAAGCACTACCTGCGTTTATCAACAAGTACAGAGAGAAGATGCATACGGTGATGCACGAGCTCAAGAAACTCTGCTCTTTTTGCCATGTTAAACAAAAATGGTGCAAAACATGCGTAAAATGCTGGCAGGCATATCCGTGGAGTAGCAGTAGAGAGTAGAGAACAATATGTATATCTATATATACACCGCGCTTACTGATTTCACAATTTAAATGAAAATAAAGATACTTTCCTTGTTTTGAGCATCATGCTTAACCACGATGTGTATACTCACATTCAGGCATTTGTCTTTTATATATATCTATATATACACACACAAACTACATCTGACACTGAATTAATAAAAAAAAAAGATAAAAAAAATCACTTGTTCACTTGAAATTCTCTGGGTAAAACCAGTTCAATAAAATTAGTTGGGTTTTTTTTTCCCCATTAGGGGCTTCTAACAAATGAAATATGATCGCTATAAATCCTTGTCAACTTAATTGTTTTGGCTCTAAACCATCAGAAAAGCAGTTCCAACCACTATTGACTGCATTAAAGAAAACAAAAGACAACCAGAAAATCTGATGCATTTGCTAAAACCCAGTGAGAAGCATCTAAAAAGCCACTCAATATTGCAACGCTCTCAGCCGACGTAAAATCGGTTGGTTGGTCCTAAACAAAGGAATATTTACTTTAAAACGGATCCCTAACCACAAAAATGTTTGACCCGGAGAAACTGGAATATGCACATTTTCATATTCATTTACATTTACAGTCTACAAGGAACACAAGCGGTGGGAAATCCTGAATTTGTGGAGCCAGACTGAATCGATGCTCATCTCACAACGACTGCTCAGCACACAGGACGCTGACAAGGACAAGCCAAACATCGGCAGCTCTGCCTCAAAATCAGAATGGAAGTTTTCTCCAAGCACAAGCCCTGTGGCGGCTCTGCTGTTCCTTGGCCCTCATCCCCCTTCCTAGCCGGCAAATCTCCTCCGCATCCCCCCAGCCGCCCCCGAACCGCAGCCAGCGGTCGGTGATGTTCATCTCTAGGTCCTTGAATTTATTCCCAGAAGAACGACGCTTGTCTTGGATGAGCAAGTGCAGAAGACACACAGAGCACGTTCCCTAAGCCAGTCCAACACCCTGCCACAGAAACCGGTGGCATAATCTGCCGCTGTCGAAGCAGGGATTTAACAAGCTACGGGTGTTACAGTTCCTGTAAATCATCGCGCTTGGTCATCTCTCCTTGACATCCGCAAGTCTAAAAATTTATGAGAGGATAAACTCACTGTGATGAGAAGGGGTTTTTACTTTTTTTCACTCTGCCAGCGCACCTCGCAGCCGGACCAAAACCATCCTCTACGTACTCCAAACGAGACCAGTGGTTTTAATAATGAACATATGTAAATTTAGAAATTAGAAATGGGGTTCCTAAAGGGCCACCTCATGTTACTAGCAGCCAGGGGTGTTAGAATGTGCAGCGTGCTCCCAAAACGAGGGATGGGAAAAAGCAGTTTGAACAGCTGCACACGGTCTCAGGTGAACACTGGTTTTTGAAGGGAATTTTGATCAATTCTGGACACTCACTGGGACATTCATGCCCAGTTTCCTCTGGAAATCCTACCTTCACCTGCTGCCTAGAAAACCAGAGCTTACGTTTCTCAGCCCCTCTGACATCAGGCTACGCAGACAGCTTATTTTGCAGTACAGGTCAGCAGTGAAGCTCACGGTGCTGAATATGTTTTTGCAAACTGCCTCTAGAGGTGGAGGAAAAAAGTACAAAGAACCAACAATTAGATACAAACCCAAGAGGTCACGATTTCTGTTGCACACTCATGAAACAACATCTGAAGAATTCGGTCCAGTCACTGGCTTGTGACTCTTTGTCCCTCGGTGTTTACAAGTAACGTCCACTACCCCAGGCTTTCATCACTGAGAATTAGGCAATGACCGTATTAAACGGGGACTCTTTGGGCGCATTTGCATTCCTGCTATTTTCAAAGCAACACAGAAAAAAAAAAGCATGCCTGGTAAACAACGTGTGTGCATGCAACAGATCTTGCCCTCCAGGTTACTTAGTGTTATCCAGGAGCAGCAGATCCATGGAGCTGACTTGCCTCCAAAAACCCAAACTCAGGCACAAGGAAACGCGTCAGATCCTGACCGGCGCTGAAATCGCAGCTCTCCCTCGTGTACAAGCATTAGGTCGTCCTAGACAAAGAGAGTAGGTTTCTAAAGAGAAAAAACTTGGCTTTCTGGGTTTGTTTTGTTTTTTTCATCACAAGGATTTTAGTCCCAAATCTTCCAGAAACTCTGAAAGAGGGTAAATTTCAAGAGGTGAAACTGCTACCAAGCGTTGGCTGCCGCGTGTCATCACGGCTTACGGCAAACAGTCTGTATTTAAGGTCGGGCAGTAATTGGTATGACTACATAAATATACACATAGTGAAACTCACATATATGTGCGGACGTACGTATCTGTGGATATATAAAAATATTTCTTTTCTTAGCAAAGTTAAAGTCTGTGTAAAAACATCAAGAATACTGAAAAAGGTAGGAGCTCTAATTCCTCCTTTGGAGAAAAGTCACAAGTCCCCTAGATATCCTAGATAAAAGACACTCTGCAAGAGTACAGCTCTTCTCCAATTCTCACTTCACTGCGGATTAATACATATGTTGGAGATTTCATAAATAAACTGATAATATGCAGCAATTACATTGTGTGGTTTGACTGCTACAGCGTTAACTACAGGCCCCTGTTGTACGAAAAATGGATTTCATTCCGACAGTCCCTGTCCTGCTCTAATGGCACACGCAACCACTGCTACAAATACCACTATTTCAGAATATTGTTTTTGTTTTAACGCGTTCACGTGTGGAACCTCATCTGGGGACAATTTCTCTGAGAATTCTTTGGCCATAAGAACAGCCAACCTCAGATACCTTTTCCCTGGGCTCTCCAAGTACTCAGCGCGGTTTCAAAATAAATCCACAGCAGTTCCCACTCCGAAGAACAGAAACAATGGGCAGGACGGTCCTGACAAGATATGGGAAATGGCCGCATAGAACATCAACCCCCCAGGCCAGGCTGCCACCGGGTGCCCAGACACGTCCAGGGAAGCGCGGCAGCACCGGCTGGGGGTGCACGGGCACTGCCCCACACAGGGACACACCCGGCACTGGAAAGCCCGCAACGCAGCGGCACAGTGATGTCAAAGGCCCAGCAGATAGCGTGGAATTCAACCCCACCGTGGGCACAGAGACCTCACCCCTCTTCTCCTTCACCATCATGGCAACTAAGACAGGCCAGACCCCCCTCCTCTCCCACACAGTCGCCCCTGTGCAGGCCCCGGCACAGCTCATCGATGGCAAGCCCCCACTGGCAGCAGCAGGCTGCCCGCGGCCACCACACCCAGCTCTGAGAGGAGTTCTCCAGCTCTAAGCCTCACTGACATCATCTCCTCGACACAGTGATGTCATCCTCCTGAGAAGTTTTGACGGCGTCAGGGAAAATGGGATTATGAGTGCAAAGGGCCCCGCAAGAAGTGCACGCTCGTTACCAAGCCCCGATGAACGCTCTGCCCAGAGCACGAGCGACACCAGCCCCGGGTTTTCCAGCTCCTGGGTGTACCCATCATGCAGCTGAACGAGACACGTCAGATGAATCCGATTCCAGTGTAAAACTCCCAAGGGAGATTCTTGCTCTGCTCGTGTAAGGCCACAGTGCACAGATTCCAGAAATGCTTGTCAGAAGTCCTTTTTCCATGCCAATACAGAATATTTAGGGTATTTCTTTCTTTATCCTGAGTAAAGGGGTTTTTTATTTACCAAAGCCCCAGGCACATGCTGCTGTAGCACAGTCAGGTTTTGTCTCACAGTCCCAGTATCCGAGAGGCTGTTACTGGAGTATCTTCCAGAGCAGTTCTCCTCATTCTTCTCCAGCAGGCGGTGGTGGCTGGCATAGCTTGTAGAGCCTGACAGGGACAAAAACCAGAGCAGCTGTTATTCTGAGACCGTGGTCATTATTAGAATGGGAAATGCAAGGAACACAAACTTGATCCAAGTCTTCCTCCGCTGTAAAACAAGAGGTACCAAATTCGGTTTAATTACACTGATATAAACCCGGTAAAATCTGAGCGCGAATGTCACACTGAAAGTGGTTAAAACACACATCTATAAGCAGTCTCACAAAGACATCCCAGATTAGTCAAGTCTTCCTATTTCTGCACTGCAGACCCCATTCTGGAGGCGGCAAAGTCTCCACTAATCCAGTTACCAGTCGTTGCTCTGAATTTCCAACTAGGAAAAGCTGTTGGGTCAACGCAACTGCCTCCAGTGTTGGTTTGTTTTGGCACAGTTCCCTTGTAAGACCAACAAGATTTGCTTCAAATGGGTTCAAATAAGGTTCAAAACCTCAGTACACGTGGAAATAGCCACTCCTTCATTTATAAAGCCTTTTGAATCTCTCCTAACCAAGTCCATGCAAAAAGGTTTATTAGCAAGTGCTGGAAACTCCACCCCAGTGGTAGGAATATAAACGGCAATCGCTCTGAGCTCGGGCTCTCTGCCCTGTGTGTCCAGCATCCAGTATCTCCCCTGCAAACACAGCAATTAGAATCAGCAAGAGACATGATCTCACTTGGAGATTATGCGTTTTCCTCAGGGAAAGCGCATCATCGAAGGAATAGTGAGGACAAGAGAACAAGTGTGGCACGGGGAGGAGAAAAAGCATCAGAAGCCAAAAACTGAAGAGACAAGGACATAGCGTGTACATTAAACTTTAACATGAAGACTCTCTGATACTGAAATACCAAAGCAGCAGAAATAGCAGCTCTGGGGGGTCTGGCAGAGGCAGGGTGGTCAACTGTCCCATCGCTTGTGGGTCAGGATGTTTAAGGCGCTTGGGGTATCCAAGTTTTCCAAGTATATTTTGCCATTTTTTCCTGTTATAAACATCACGTTGATTTATGTGACTCATTAGAAATTTCAAAATCATTTTACAGAACAACACAGAAAACAAAAGAAATCTCTCGGGCTCCACAAACAATTCAAGATCCATGGCTGGTCCTTCTGGGCACAATGCTCCGCCACTGAAATTACATGGGGCACGGTAAGAAGGGCTGCCCCTGCGAGTACTGAGGAGCTGCACAGAAGCCAATGCACCTACACCTCGGATGTGCATAGTGACAGGAGAGTAAGGCGGCCTAATCTTTATACAGAGTAGGCAGAGAAAAAATAAACAGGGGTTGAGTGACTTGGGTCTGCTGGTGTAATAAAGCAGTAATATTCGAAGAAGGCAAAAGACAAAACTACTGTCAGAATCTCAATCGAAGTAATTGCAGTGGGGTTAGTTCCCAACGGTGCTTTACCAAAAGCCGGTTCCTGTGGAACAAGGCGCAGAAAAGCTCAGCCCCAAGCACCAAGGTCGGTGTATTCATCAGGTTAAAATGGTCATCATTACAAGTACATGTCTTCAGAGGAGGGAATTCTGAAGCAAGCGAACAAGGCTGCATGAACCCCTCGGGAGCTACAGTGGCTGAAGACAGTATAGAGCAGAACCAGCCTGTCAATATATAAGGAACAACTATTTGCGATGGTACAAACAGAGCAGCTGAGGAAAGACAGAAAACAGCGGCAACTGCGGCGAACTGAGAAACTCAAAGTGACCGTAAATGGAAGCAAATAGAAGGGTAAAACTCTTGGTGAGGCAAAGAATCGAGAACCCGCAGTATCATTCACCTGTACATCAAAAGCATCGCTCTCGCTGATAAATCTTCTGACTTATGTGACCTATCTCTCCAAGGGTGCACCCCAAACACCAAGGTCAGTGAGATGCTCCTGTGACATCGCTGCTGCTGATCAGCAAAGTGCTGGAGGCACCTCTTTGTTCTAGGCGCTCTCTCGTATTTCTTCCTCAGCTTTTCCTTGGGGGAGTGTGAACTGAAAGTGGTGATCTTTTCTCAGCTGACACAAAGCCAAAAAGTGTCTCACAGTCAGTTTTTCTTTTTCAGAACTTCGATTTTTCCTTTATCTCTGACTCTAGATACACGATCTGTCAGTCAGAGGTGGGAAAAGTTCGATTTGCAACAATTCTGTGGCTGTCTCCAGGACTGAGTCACAAAGAAGCAGCCCGTTTAAGGCCAAAACCATCCAGTTCAGAAGATGAAAAGGCTTCTCTCAGCTTCTACTGTAAGATGTTACCGAGGTTCCCACAATGCTGCTGCTCAGGCGGTTCTGGTCCCGGATTGGTTCTGAGCTCAGCATTACCCCTGCCAGGTGTTATTAACTCCCTGTTTCCTCACTGGAATTTAAACAACTCAGTGGGTCTGTTCTGGATCCCACACATCTGTTTAAGCTCATTCCACATGTTACCATCAGTCAACAAAAAAAACATTACCCTGTAAATTGGTTTAAAAAAAAATAAATTAAAATGGAACTGGATTAATAGAACCACTTCAAGATGAAACTAAGAATACTGATGTTTGGTTATTTTAATTTATGAGTATTGTGCTTGTTAAGAGGCATCTCAGGTACCCGCAAGCCATCACGGCAAAAAACAAGCTGCATAAATACAGAACGGTTGCATTTTCTGATGTAGTGGATGTTTCAGGAACAGCTGCATCATCCCTCGAAGGAACCAGGACACCGCAGTTCAGCACTTCATTAAAATGGGGTTACGGATTTGGTTACGAGTCTTTCCCCCAACCGCTAAGCATCACAAGTGACAAAGGACTTACTCCAGTGTTTTCGTTATTAACATGAAGTAGGTTTCATTTTCCACGAACGGGCAGGTTTTGAAGCGCTGCGCAGCCTGAACTTCTGCAACTCATTACTCCGGTAGAGCCGTCTGGCTGAGGACCTAATTGTTCTTCTGCACATGAAAAACCAAACCCTACCAGTCAGGGCACAGCACAGCCAACGTTTGCTGGTGGCCTCTGAGCCGCTAGGACAGAATCTGGCACAAACAAGACAAAAGTCACGGTCCAGGACACAAACCATCTCTTACCTGGGCACAGACTGTGGTGTCCGATCCCTCACGCCTAAGTTCTTGGCTGTGTTTTGTACTCTTGCTCCCTGTGAAAGAAAAACAAGTTTTGCTTCATTTATTCCAACAGGAGTTAGAAAGCTTTCCGAGCTTTCTAGGTGAAGATAACTATTGATTGTAATTAATTGATACGTTATGTTCCATGTCCCAAAATAACTCTCCTTTTCTAAGGTGGGGAACAAGTTAAAGCAGTAACATTGATCCGGTGTTGGCTGTGGTGCTGGACACGTTGTGTCCAGACCTTCATCACCTGCAGTGTCTCTTCCTCAGCACCATCTCCTAAAATTTGATCATCATACAGAACCCTCACCGCAAGCGACCGCTGAGGCTGGCACAGGATGAACATAACAGAGCCAGAATATACGTACCCACGGGAAGACACGTGGATCCTGAACGTCAGTGCTGCGAGTACCTCCGAGAACAAAGCTGGGTTATTTTTACCTGCATCACTCACTAGACAAATTAATTTTAAGTATCTTGCTCATGCAATAAACCAAATGCACTGATTTCAGAAGGCGTCTAGCTCTATATAACCGTGTAATTTATTGTTTAGCAGGAGAACAAATCAGACCTCACTTGCAACCACCAGGTTCACAGTTAATTTTGAGGAAAAGCCCCCCAAGAGCTACTAGCAACTTGCTACGTGACTCCGACTCCACTGAGCACCATTATACCCCATCTGTTGCGATATACTGCTAATTTATACTTCTCCAATATTATTCTTAAAGCCATAGCAATGTAAATATTGACAAGTAGGTGTCAGGGATTGTTGTGCTGCACGGTTCCAGAATGCGCTCTCCACGTACCAGTACGGCCAGGGCACTGGTGAAAGCCGCCAGCGGCTCTGAGGAGACACCACCATCCATCTGGGCTCTTATATACAACCCAGTACGCTCATTGCCATGAGAAAAAGTGATGGGTTTATTTTCAAGCTACATGCTAATTTAAGGATAGCAAGAACCAGCCACATAAAGAAAACAGATTCTCTTTATGCCCTGCTCGAAGAGCACTAAATCACTGCAATTCTTATGAGAATCATCCGAAAGGCAGCGCCGTCGTTATACTCGTGAGAAGGCACAGAGGAACGGTTACTCATGTAGAAAACACAGATTCTCTCCTAGCCTTTTCTGTTTAGCAGCTTTTGAGTTACCTTCCCTTCCTCAGAGCCCTGTGCCCTCCTGCAGCTCCTTTCCCAGGCCTCTGTGCTGTGCACACGTTGCTGAGGACGCTCCTGTCCAGATGCTCTGCATAGCACTCGGTGGGCACAGGTGTTAAACACGCGTGAGAATTATTATGAAAAATATGAAACTACTAGAACATAGTTTAGATAATTACCTTGAAAACTGCTCCAACAATTCAGTCAGGGCTATCGTAAGCCTTGTGAAACATGATCACGACCTCATTTAATTTAAAAGCAATAAAGCACTTCCTGAGGTTGCCCATTTCTCAGGTGTCTCCAGTCATTCAGTACTGGTGCCCCAAGCTGGAGGAGATACCAGCTTCGAGCAGGGACCGTTTCCCCCCATGAAGAGCTGACACTGCTGGGAGCTCACGCTGCTGGAACAGACACGGACTTTCATCTGCACCTCCCTGGGGCTCAGCTCAACCCCACAGAAGACTCAGGGTGTAAATGTGCTAACAAAGTTTTTGCTCGTTTTGGTTTTTTTTTTTTATGTGAAGCCAGGTAAAAGATGCACGTATCGCCCTTAACTAAGAGTTCTGCACCAAACCCCAAGAGGTTTTTTTTTTCTTTCCCTCCATGTTTTATGGCCTGCATTATGCTCCCAACAGATAAATCCCACAGATAATTTAAACATTAAATCCGGAACAGGTTTCTAGAAAATACCACGGTGCGCTGCTGAAATTACTCCAAAACATTTAGAATTTAATGGAGGGTTATATTTCTACCACAGAGCTCCAGGACTGATTTAAAATTACAACAAAAGATTATTACTCTATTACATGCTGTAGTGGCTTCCTGCAAGAGGAAGAGCGTGCGAAGGGAGCCTGGCGTGATACCCTCGCAGGCTTTCCGCGGTGCCCGTGGGTGGTGTGGAGATATTGGGATCTTTAACAGCTATTGATCGCCTGCTGCTTTCGTTCAGAGAACGCAGCCTCACCACAGGCTTCTTGCTACATCTCTGTCTGAGCAAGGACAGCTACAGCTGCTCAAAGCCACGCACGTTACTTTCCTTTTGTCTTTCCTTTTCGTTTAATAAGCTGCAGCTCCACAAAACAATCAGTGTTTTCAGAAACGGTCTAGAAAGGTACATTGGGACCATGCCCTTTGGCAGAACGCATCCCGCAAGCGACTGCACCGGCTTGGTGTGGCAAGGGTTTGGTACTGGGGGGCTACAGGGCTGGCTGCCAGAAGCTTCCCCTGTGCCTGATGGAGCCAATGCCACTAGCTCCAAGAAGGACCAAGTCCAAGCCCATCAGTGATGGTGGTAGCACCTCTGGGATAACAGATTTAAGAAGAGAGGAGTGGGAATATGGGAGAGAAACAGCTCTGCAGGCACCAGGGTCAGGGAAGGAGGAGGAGGAGGAGGTGCTCCAGGTGCTGGAGCTGAGACTCCCCTGCAGCCCATGGAGAAGAACATGGTGAGGCTGGCTGTCCCCTGCAGCCCATGTTGGTCCACGGTGGAGCAGATCCACCTGCGGCCCATGGAGGACCCCACGCCAAAGCAGGTGGATGCCCAGAGGAGGCTGTGACCCCGTGGGAAGCCCACACTGGAGCAGGTTTGCTGGCAGGACTTGGAACCCCCATGAGCAGTTCATGAAGAACTGCAGCCTATGGGAAGGACTCACCCTGGAGAAGCTCCTGCAGGACTGTCCCTGTGGGACAGACCCCCCGGTGGAGCAAGGGAAGAGTGTGAGGAGTCCTCCCCCGATGAAGGGGGAGCGACAGTGTGTGATGAAAAGGAATGAGAATATTTACTGGGATGTATCCATGTCAGGCAGCAGCACTTACAGGTTACTGGGCAGAATCTACAGCTTGAGAGTCTCTACCCTACAGCTTTAACAGACTAAAGGTCTGATCTAGTGCCTGTGGGCTTCTGCCTACAGCAAGTTCGCAGCACAGCAGAGCTGTTTAATCAGTGTCATAACTGAGCTGGGATTGCTGCACAAAATATGTAGTGAAACCAACGAAAATATAAAACTGGATGCAAACTAAAGCACAGACGTTATGAATCTTGTCGTACCTGTGATTAATTGTTCCAATATTTAATTGTCTCTTCTTTCACTTCAAGACTGTATGTGTCCTGTATCTTGTGGGTGCTTTTGTCAGGAGGTTGCAAGCTACCCCAGGCTGGGATGCATGTTCCATACGCACACAGAGTGATTAAGCCCCCACTCAAGCTCTCTTTGATCGACTCAATAGGTTGAGCTCTTTAATCTTCCCTTCATAAGCCTTGTCTAACAACCTCTGGATCATTCATGCTCCTCCTCTGAAACCCTTCCAAGATTCCAAACAGCCTTTTGAAAGTATTTTATCTGATAACACGACATTCTAGGAAAAGCTGTGCCACCACAACAGAGCCTATCCCCCCTTTCAGCTGATGTTGCCTTTTAATCCATCATTTTGTGTCGCACCTCAGCAGTAAGCTCCTACCGAGGTGGTTATCTATCCACAACAGCCTCCAAATCCTTATGTTCTATTATGAACAGAGTGAGAAACACTATCTTGAAATAAGCATGCTGTCCTCAGGAATCCTGCCTGGAAAGTTAAGAACTACGGTATTTATTTCTCCCCTCCCCTCACACACTTCCCTTTCATCCAGTACGAGTCACTTTTTAGTAATAGTAGTTAATACTCTGAAGATATTTTTATGGATAATATATATTAAAATGAGGGCTGTCTTACCCAGCAGACTATTCTGATGTAAGGTGGTGCCACAGCAGTTATTATACAAAAATCATTAAGTAAAATCATAACCCTGTAAAGGTGATGATGCATTTAAACACACTGAGAGCGAAAGCGTCTGGTTAAAACCAGCCTAGTCCATTATTGAACAAGCCCAGGTCCCTCAGCTGCTCCTCACCACACTTGTGCTCCAGACCCTTCCCTGGCCACACTCCAGCCCCCTCACGTCCTGCTGGGAGTGAGGGGCCTAAAACTGACCCCAGAATTTGAGTGGCGGCCACCCCAGTGCCCAGCACAGGGGGACAGTCCCTGTCCGAGTCCTGCTGGCCACTCTATTTCTAAAATCTTGTTTGATGGTAACACCTCTTGTTAGGAGACAGCAAGATCTGGCCCACAGGGAGCATCTTACCTGCTTGCGCATGACATCTGTAGCTTGCATGATGTAGCGAGGAGGTAGCCCGTGGCTCCGAGCCAGAATGATCGCCTGCTCCAGGGTCACGCTCAGAGTGCAGCTGCAACGGAAGGCAGACATCAGCTACCTGCTATCTGCTAGCACTGGTCTCCTTAAAATAATTCCTTTAAGGTCAACCACCTTTTTTAAGACAGCTCTAAATAGCAAGGTGACACAGCAGCCCTGCCCCCGTCCCACGCAGGCATCAGCCTGAACACTGAAACGTTTCTTAAGTAGATTTGGAGCCCAGAAAAAAAAAACCACAACCCAACTATGACTTGGTATGTGCATGAGAGCAACAACCACAGGAGAGGAAGCTTCTGCGGTTGTATAAAGCCCTTTCCAGGTGGTTTCTGCACGTGTTGCCTCTCGCCCTCCACTCTTCCTGTAGACCCAGCTCTGGGACTGGGATCCTGACCTCTCCCTGTTAATTCATCTTGGCTGTTTTCATGGCACATTAATGCAGTTCAGTCCAAAACTGAAGAGACATCTGTCCCTTCTAAAGAAAATAAATAAATAGGGCATTCCTACAAATCAACCATCCTCTCCTGTTTTACCAATCTCTTTCAAGTAAACCCTTGAGGACAAAAACCGACTGTGGTGCCACATCCTAATGCAAAGGCTGCAATTGCCTTGTCAGAGCAACCAGGAAAGCTTCACAGCTAAAGATCTCGCTGTAGGACAACCTGTCATCACACCAGGCAAGAACTAGTAGAGAGAGGCATTTTGGACATGCCATCCCATTTCAGTTGTCATGGTGAGGACAAGGATGGGTAGCTGGTTTCTCATACAATCAACACCAAATCTGGGAAAGACTCACAGATAAAAGCAACAAAGCTGAATAGAAACAGGTACTTTTTAGAAAGCACAACACATTTGAGGGCTGCTGTCATCCCAGAGGCAAGAGCAGCTCCATTCTGCACCAATAAGCTCCTTGATGATTTTTCTGTTCGCAGCCAGAAGTCCTGCAATCACCACATCTCCAGGCAGAAAGGTGAGGTGTACACAAAACAATCCCACCTCAGCAGAACCTGACAGAAGCTGCAAGTTTCAAGTTCAAAGAGCAGAACTAAAACACACAGTTAAAATATACTTTGGAGCAGCCTTTTGGCAAGATCCTGACCACAAGACTCTGCACAGTTTATGTTATGCACCCAGAACAGACAATACATTTCAAACACTCATCTTGCTGAGCAGAAGATCTGTAGGAGGAAAAATGTGTCTGCACTTATTTACTTAGGGGAAAAAAAAACCAAACCAACCAACCCTGACACATTTTAAATACCACTTAAGTAAATTTATGGACTGTAAAAAGTTTCAGAGTAGTGAGTGTATAAGACACTCAGTTTGATCTGTAGCTGTATTAATGGCTTTTCATTAAAAATTCATAAGCTAAGTGATTTTCCTTGGTAATGAAATAATTCTTCTTGCTCAGTTGCTTGTATACACTGACCTCAGAGTTAGCTTGAAGCAAGAACCTATTATCTTTCGTGTTATATGTTTGATTAAGGTGCAGAATAGTCAAATATTAGACTAGCAATTCTAAACACTGTGTTTTCATCTTCTCTTTGAGAGGTGAAACATTGCACAGATAACGTACATGCTCACGGTGTCTGCCAGCACCGAAATCTAAACGTCTAAGCTTCAAGAAGACCAGACTGCGAAGGCAGCTCTGTGCCACTGACAACAGGCAAAAAGCAAGTGTCTCTGAAATCTGACAGGTGTAATCCAAGCCAGGAAAAAGGGTAAGAAGTCTCTCTGTAGGTGTAGCAGAGGTTAATGGGCTCAGAGTACAGCTTTCAGCCAACCAGTTCAGAGCCGGCTTTCCCATAAATCCCATCTTCCTGGGACTCAGAAGACCAAATGAACGGAAAAATCATATTCTGCATGTGTTCATCAGCTCACGCAAGGAGCTCCAAAAGGAAGGTCAGCTTGAAGAGCAAGGTGCAAACACTACTCCAGTGATTGGAGCACTCTGCCTGCCAGGCTGCTCCTGACCCGAGGGAACGGCTCCTGAGCAGGGGCACAGTGAGCCAGCCACATTCTGACCATGCCAACCACAACTCCGAATAAGGTAGCCAAGGGTGTAAAGATAGAACCCGAGAGGGGAAGAGCAGAGAGAGTAAAACAGCATCGTGGAGATATCTTTAATAGGCTACAAGAGACGTGAGCAACAACTACAGTGCAATCCTGGAACACAGAGGCTGGGATCAAAGATCTCACCTCAAGAAAACAGGATGATATTTTTAACGTACCCTAGAAAAGCAGTACTAAAGACACTCAAGATGACAGCCATGGTGATGTTAACCATTATTACAGGCCTTTAATAAGAGATCTGATGTCCAAGGTGAAGCCCTGCGGTAATGCTGGTTAGAGACTGCCACTGTTTCTTTCAAAAAAAGATTCCTACACATTTACATACATTCAAAAATGTTAAAATAGCAGCAGTGGCCTGGCCACATTTCCACACCCCGTTTCATCAGAGATGCAGTGTCGTATCGCTAGATTTGGTGTTGCTCTGAAGGCATGTAAACGGTCTGATTGGCAGAATTCAATACAAATTGTTGTTTACGGCCTTTGTCATGTGGTTACCTTATCAAAAGCTACTCAAATAGCTTCATTTTGGTCGAATCCCAAATCAAAAGGTGTCATCTTCAAATAACCCCAACCAGATAAACCAGGATTTACAGGCTGGTGCCTTCCCCCAGCTCTTCCAGTATAGCTTTGAATTACTACAGATCAAACCACCCTGGAAACCATCCGTGAAAGAAACGGAGGCACACACAAAACGTCAGATGGTAACACAGTGAAGTCGTAACCGGGAGTACCTCAGCAACAGGGCTGCCAAGCACACAGACTGAGCAAATGCAAATTTAAACCGATACAACTTGTGCAGTTTTACAGAACAATTTGAAAGCTGGGAATTCCTCACATGCTGAGACTGTTCTGGGGGTCTGAGCAAGGTTCAATATCCAGGACTGTCAGCAAATACGTTATATTCCACCCTTCTCGCCCATCTTGAGAGCTGATAAGCAGATGGTGTTCAACTTTACAACGCAATCTGGAAGCAGCTCTGACCTCTGGAAGTATCTGGTTATTTGGATGCAATCAGCCCAGACAAAATAAACAAGGAAAATATGAGGGAAAAAAACCTCCTTCAGTTTAACTGAAGGAAACGCCTCTCATAACATTCTGCTGTGGGAAGCATGAATCCCAAATCCATATATTTCACAGTGCAAGCAAATCAAAATCTTTTCTCACTCCCTCTCTTTTCCTCTCAGCCCTTCTTTTATGCCAGAAAAACAAAAGACCCAAATTCATCACCGCAGAATTTCTGCCGGTTAGAATCACGACTCCCCTGCCATGACAGATGACAGCAGCAAAGCAGCGCAGCCGTTTGGCTTCCCCAGCACCACTGGGCTGAGAATTCCTCATTTCGCCCATTTGGTTTCCAAGGAACAGAAGGGGCTGCAGCTGCTCCCAGCCCCTGCCCGCAATCCCCAGCAGTTGCGACAGCGTTGACATGAAGATTAAATACAAACTTCCAAACATCTTCTGGATCAGGCCGTCCTGAAGAGAAGAGGTTCAGTCCTTTTCTCTTACCAACAGCCCTGTTGTTTCTGACTGGGTGTGATCTTTACTAAGGGGCTGCCCATGGGCTGGCTGGACACACATCTACACCGAAGAATGGACTGGTAAAAAGAGGAAAACAGACTGAAATTGCCTAAGGAATAGATTATTTTGTGACAGCTTGTTCAATGTCGCCTGAAAGGAAAAATAATTTGAGTTCATGTACACTACCTACAGAGCTGCCACTCAGCAAACTGTGTTTCTGTGCTACCAGAGTAAAAAGAATCTAAATCATTCGATCCATTCTCAGGTTTCAATCAGCCAAAGATGCATCAAAATATCCCTTAGAAAAACACCCTGAATAGAAAAGATGAGGTGAAATAAATTGGTTTAGTGGTTACCACAGTCAGAGATGTCAAAATGAATTATGTGCTGGCTATGCAAGGAGGAAAAAAAATACAGCAAGGATGCGCGTATGCTTAGTCTAATGAAAACCTAAAGCTTCTACTCATCGTGGCATTTAATGCCAATGTTATTCTTTTAATTACTTTTCTTTCCATACATCATAAGCTAATCATACACACAGAAAGCATCAGAGCATCTTCTCGCAAACGTTCTTCTTGTGAGATCTTGCCCCCTTTAATCCGCTGGAGATGCTGCAAGGGGGAACCTTCACCATTAGACATTCTTTGTTCATTGAAAGAGCAGCACTTCCAAAGGATTCAAAGAATCCCCTGCCTTTTGTTTGCTCATTCTCAACAAACAAAATCTGAAGTCACCTGAAAACCTCAGCTCTGGCCATCGTCTCTTCCATACTGAAGGTTTCTTCCCAAGTAAGCAGGCAAGTAAATATGCTGGAAAACTGCAATTTCCTTCCTGTCTTGTTAATAGTTCAGGTTATTCACCTAGCTCTCTTCCACCTCAAAAATTAAAAGAAAATTTGCATACGTTTTTGATTTTAGATTGCTTGAGAGGATCTACTCTTTGTGGTAACATAGCAGTTTTTGTAAGGAAGAGTCAGATTCTCCCGGAGACGTGTCCTGCAGGCAAGGCAGAACTGCAGGAACTGAAGCGTGGGGGGGATGATTCCGCAGAGCGCGGTGATGGAGTTGTGTGTCAGCCCAGCTATGAAATGTCCATAATGTTCAAAGGAATCCAAAGAGAGAAAAAGAGAGGGCACCTTGAAATCCATACTGGTAACAACTTAGATCCATCTTATCTGTCTCAGTGCATTTTATGCACCTCTCTGCGTTTTCAGGCTGTGTTTTAAATGAAATAGTGTCTTGGAATTTAAAGTGTGCCAGAGGACTATAGTTCTTCCCATAGGTATTAGAGATAAGAAAGGAAAAATGTACCAGATTGCCCTTGAAAGGTAAATATAGATCAAAATAAAGTGGTCATCAGTCACTGCAGAAACAATCTATTTCTGCTAAACATCTCGTTTGTTTCATCTTCAGACAAATTCTGACCCTTAGCAATTATACAAGTGTTTTCAACCAGTAGCCAGCAGAGAATTAAATACTTTACTGTCCTAAAGTAGTTTATGGGAAGTTTATTTGTGTCTCAGTAGGTAAAGTACAACAAACCCACAGTTATTGTAGCCAGACATAACAAAACTGCCATTTACAGAATAGAAGGGGATCTTGACTAAGTTGGAAGCACAGTTTAGACCAGAAGGCTGGAGAGGAGTAAGGAGGAGTTTTTCATCCTGCTCTGACCTGTCTCCTGAAAGCAGCCCCATCGATCCTAGAAAGGCTTCTTGCTGGGGAGCTGGCAGCCAGCCCAGATACAGCTGCAAAACTTCCAGGAGATGTGTTTTTGTAGCACAGAGTCATTGAGATCAGGATGAAGTTCCTACAGAAACATTTCCAAAATCATCTAAAAGGAAGAATTCTTAGGCTGGGATGTCTCCGATACAAATTCAGAGTAGCTGTTTACCACTGTGTTCCACCCAACCTGCAGAAGGGCAGCCGATGGCCTCGCTCTGCTCTGCTGCAGGGAAGATGGAGCAGGTCCGGCCGGGCAGCAGGAGCTGCGTCGGCTCCAGGGGATGGTGTCATCAGCCCCAACCCACCTCATCGCTCAGCCCAGCGCCTGCCAGCCACAGCCCGCTGCTCGGAGGATAGTAACACTGAGGACAGACTCTCTAGAGGGGAAATTAAAATTCAGAACAGAAAATAAGACAGTGGTTTTTCTGGGGTTGACCGAGATTATAAAGGACTCCTCTCGATCCTCCAGGAAATGCAAAATTTAAAGTAAACTTGGGGATTTGTTTCATTTGGATGCTTTAAAGGATTCCTTTGAGCTTGGAAGGCCCATGGTCCCCAAGCAGACTCCTGCAGCTGCTGCACCTCATTTCATTTTGGCACAGGCAGGGGCTGGGATGTGCCCGCGCTCATCTCCCCAGTGCAGGGGCTCGCACCCTGACTCGAGAAAAATATAAAAGCCCCTTTTATCAGCCACATCTGCACAGAGCAACCGCAACTCCAGACTGCACCAGCACACGTGAAGAGAGCAGAGCCCTGTGTGTAGGCTGGCAGCCGATGGGCAGCCAGAGGTATAATTAGGGATGACAAAGGGAAAGCAGACATGCAGGCTATTGATTTCTTGGACTAATTTAGAGTTCTGCACCTGGCACTGATCAACAAGGTCTGTTCACCTAGGAGGGTACAAGGGGAGTTTGTAGCATTCACATGTCACTCACGACAGCAAAGGTTAAAGGGACTTTTTTTTTCCCCCATGCTTGTTTTTCTGGTGATCAAACATGTATTTGAAAAGAACTGCTGTCTGAAGTAGATAGAGGATTTCAGGCTCTAATGTAAATTGGTAAACATATTGTCATAATAAAAATCAAAGCAAAGCAATCACCAGCAATTCAAAGTCCCCAGCATTATCTTGGATATAGGGATGAAAATATGAACTCTGCCAAGCTGGTTTAGCCCAGCACAGTGTAAAAAGCAATTTAATACGGATGACAGAGAAGTCAGACACCAAGAGGCGCCTGATCCAGAGCTCAGCAATCCCTGCCAAAGCAGACAAAGCTGCTGTTCCACAGCTCTTGGTCCCTCCTGCATCCAACTGCCACCCTGCACCTCCCTCCACAGCTAGCTGGGATTCGCTGCTGGCTGCAAGGAGGGGTGGCAGAACCCCCCAGTGCTGTCAATCCATGACACCAAGGTTGAGAAAGCACAGAAGGGACTCTCCAGTCAGGTCAGTAGTGACAGATAAACCAAGTGAGGGAAGGTTCACAGGCGTTTTGTTTAAAGTCTGTTCAATATATCTGAATTCTGGCAGATGAACAGTTTGCTCAGCTCCCATGAACAGAAGAAAGATGTTGACCAGCAGAGCACCCTCTGGGTTCCAGAGACTCTCAGATGTTCTCTGCCATTACAGACCAATCACAGAAATTAGGTTAAATTGAGGGGGTTTAAAAGAAAGCACACAGGAGCCTTGCTCTCAGCTGATGATTCTGAGTGGTAAGCGAGGAGCCTACTTTCGAAGCTTAACCTGCAAGGACAATTCACAGCTTTCCCCCATCTGCTTGCCTTGTACATTATACCCATTTTCCACTCATTCAATATCCACAGCACAGCATTAAAAACAGTCTCGAGGCCTTGGTCTGGGCCTGTAAAATGTGGATTTCTGCACCGGGTCTCCAGGAAGCACTTCACAGCATTTAGTTTCTTGGAACACAGAAAGCCAGCTGTGCTGCTGAACACAACCTGCCGAGATAAAGCCTCTCCCACTGAAGGTCAGAAGCTTGAACCCTGAAGAACTACCTTACAACTTAAAGAGCACTATTTCGCAAGATTATCTGCCTTGATTAAATAATATTTCAACAAACAGCAGAACTGAGCCTCCAGGATCACAGGCAACAAGCAAAACTCTCTACGTCTATAGGACTTGATCGCATCCAGCACCTCGCTCTCCCCTCTTCTGTCCCTCACAGGGTCCCGGGGTGCTGCACGGCAGTCTGGCTCTGCAGAGCAGCAAGGGGAGCAGGCTCTCACAAACACAGCACAGTTTAGCAGTAGACATGTGGGGAACAGGTTTCACCCAGCAAGCTCCTGTCTGGAGACCAGAGAAGCTTCCTGCCCGGGCAAAGGTGATTTCACAATGCCAAAAAGCAGAGTCTGCTTAGTGCTGGACCGTAGAGATGTGGCCTAGGGAGGCCGGTAAGAGAAGACAGCACACGAAGTGGCCGTATATGACTTCAAACTCTTAAGGAAAATCTTCTTCATCCGCCCACTTTGTACACACAACGGTGACTTCGGGAAACGTGCTAGAAAAAAATCTCTCTCAACTTTTACTGCTTCAAAAAAAATAATAGCACAAAAATCCCTTCCAGTTTCTAAATACAAGAGTTTTCTTCTGAACTGTTGGAAATTCAGGGCAAAAACTCTGTGTATAAAATCTCAAGTAAGGCTTTCCTTTCCCTGCAGGGCATCTTAAAATGTCCCTGACGATGCCAAGAGCCGACGGCTCTCCCTGAGCAGCCGGCAGCCACCAAGGCAGCAAAGACCTAGCGAAGGAACAGTGTCTTGGACAACGGCTCCGATGGACTCGCTGTGAAGCGGAGCTACTCACGCTTCAGAGAAAGTGCTTTGCAACTTTGTGCATTTTGCACCTTTACTTTTACTTCACCTTGAATCCTTCAACATCGAGGTGGAAACCCACACGTAACTTGTTTAAATCCCATTCCTGTTGCTCATAATACAATCTTGAAGTCCAGTATGTTGTCTTTTCAATATTTTCTGGGGTTTAAATATACTTAAATAGACATTTAATGGTTTATACCTTTGAACTAGCACTAGTTTTGAGCAGAAATAGACATTTAGTAGCTTATACCATTGAATTAGACCCAATTTTGAGCAGAAAGACGATGAGTAATTTATTTTCATCAAAGAAGAGCTCACCTTTAGAATCAAGCGTGGCACCTCTCATTCAAGTCACCACATTATTATGAGTAACTTGTGACCCACGTGCTGTGGGGCAATAGCTTATTTGGGCTGTTAAAGTTGCTCTGGCTTTATCCTTAAGCTGTAAGAAATTTTGGCACAAATACACTAGCAAATTCAGAAAATAATCCATGAAATCATGAACTACCCAGGGTAGTCTTTTTTTAGCTTTATAAAAAAAAAATAGCAGAATTAAGGCTAAAGTTTTTATCTGATCACATGAGACATGAAACTGAAACCAAGACAAGGAGCCGGAGAGAAGTTTCACAGGCTTCTGAAACGACAACTCTGTGGCAGATCCATGCTATAGATTATTTCCTCCTTCACCCGAGGCAGTGCCTGGAGTTCAGTAATGCAGCCCATTTCTGTCATTCAAATCAGGAACAGCACACAGCACGCTATATACACTTGCACTGCTGACGGAGAGTTACAGAGCGTCCGTGGCGAACGCTGCTGAAGGCAGTGGCCAGCACTGGCTTTACACATCTGCGGGGTGTAGGGGCAGCTTTTCCTGGGTTTCATTCCTGATCATCTGCATTGCAGGTATTTGCCTTTTTTTTTTTTTTTTCATTCCCCTTCTCAGAGCTCTTTTAAAGAAAGGAGATTACTTGGAATGAGGAGAAAGCAATGCTCAGTCTAACACAATGTCCTGGTAACCAAGTCTGCTAAAATAAGGATTTTTCATAGATCAGAATCAAAAGAGCATATTGTTAACATACTGCTACCTGCAATCTGCAATCTACAGCTTGGAGTCCCTTTAAAAGGAGCAGATATTCAGCATCAGATTCTTTGTCACGTTTGGAGGGGTTTTTGTTGCATTTTTTCCCCCCCTCTCCAATTGCAGTTGTTGAGGCTTTGGTACCTGTGGTCTGCCCAGCTGGAAGACAAAGGTGCCTCTGACAGATACCATCAAGTACTGGAGTGCTCTATCATGACACTGTAGTCACACACACATACATCTATTAAGATCTCTCTGCACTGGTGGCAAAGGTCAGTTGAATACAGCTCAGTTCGTTTTCTGACATTGTATTAATGCCACCAACTGTTCTACAGGCTGAACTCCTAGTTATAAAGCACGCCTGCAAAAACCCTTCTCTCTTCCCTTTCGGTTTTTGCCTTGAAACAAGCTCTACCGTGATTCCTAAATTCCAAGCACTTCTAGCTTGTACTAAGGGTTAAAGACAGGCTGTGTCACTCACCTCAGAAACCTTCCATTTTCTGCTCTAGTGATGAAGAATGTCTGCCTTTTTCTGACTTGAATGAGTAACAACACACAACCGTACCGCTCCGTTCTGTCAGTCACTGCCAGTACGATGCCAGAATTTCACCACGCACCTTTCAGGGGCATTGGATACTCTCTCTAAGACACTGGACACACAGCGTAAGGCCTCCCTATATAAAATCAGCCCTCTCCAACCCATGGGGAGCGACCAGAACAGGAGGAGAAGCAGCGCTCGTACCGGTGAACACCGCTGTTGCACATGATGATGTGACAGGCTCCGAGCCTGCTGCAGAGCTCGGCGGCCACGGAGAGCAGCCCAACGCCCGAGGCGCCGCAGGCGGTGTACGCACAGGCAGCCGTGCGCTTGGAGCGGATGAAGGACCCGACCAGGCGGTAAAGTTCATCCAAGCAGTTGAGGGGCCTCATCAGCTGCAAGAGAGGAAGAGAGAGATTGGAATACTCACTGCTGAGAGCACGTGAAAGGCTCTTCTAGAGCAGGTCACTACAGATGGTGGTGGGCTGGCAGGGCTGGCCCCACACAGCCTTCTGCCACAGGACCTATGACAGCTTGCCAGAGCTTTTACATTCTTCCCACCACCAACCATTTCACTCCCACTCCTGCCTACAGGAGTCGTTTTCACTGCCATAGGCTGCACAGACCCCTCAGCGCCACTTCCATTACCAGCACTGGCAAAGAAGGGGAGCCATGAAGACACAACCTACAACCAGTCATGCCAAGACTGGTGAACTGACTCGCTAAGAAAACCATCTCATTAAGGCAACACCATCCTTCATTGATGCAGATGTCCAATTCCTAATTCTAACAACACGGAAAAATAAAAGTGAATAGAAGTGACAAAAACATACTACAAAACAGGAACAGTTAGCTGCATAGTGGGACTATATACAGAAATACAGAAAATAAATACAGAAAATAAATAATCCACCCAGTAAGGCAGCTTCGAGTGGAAGGCTGCCCTCAGAAGAGGTACCTTTGAGAGTGATCTAGCAATGAAAACCACCCCCAACAACAGGACAGCACATTAAAAGGATTTTCACAGCCCCTGGGATCTCAGAAGTTAAGATGAAAGCATCTGAAGAAAGCCTAAATGAGGGGGTTCAGCAGAAAGCCTTCTGAGCAGGGTGCTGAAGGAGTATTTAATTTGGAACAGCACTCCCAGTTTTCAGAGCAAATCATTTCTCCCTCCACCACCATCCTGGAGCAACTGCACTGCTCTGACAGCACAGAGAAAAAGGAAAGCCAAGGTTCCCCTCCTTGAATACATCAGTGCTCTTCAGCCACATCTTCTGATACAGAACCACAGGGCACCACAGACCCTACAGCCCCAGGGGGGACAAAACACTGCAAGGCAGCTCCTCCTTCTCCTGCCCCTCTCCTCACTCCAGCTTTCAACAACTCAGTTTTTCAATGGAATTAAGAAAGCTTCAGGAAAGGACTACAAAAGCAGAGTGCGTAACCTGCGAAGTTTCATTAGGCATTTAATGTTTTCAGTTACCTTATCTATATAAGCCGCTTTAGATGTTGAGTTTGGAGGCAAGTTGGACTTGTCCAGGTAGAATGCCCTGAAAAAACAGAATAAGGAAAAAACCTGTTAATTGTTTAAACCCCTGAACAAAAGGTGACTCTTCTTTAGTAAGTGGCTATTCTTAGACACTATCCTAAGGTCAGAATATTTATCTTAATTCTACTGGACTTTGCTTCCCATGGCTTTGCAGTTTTGAAAGACATCTTCTCCCAAATCTCAGGTTTGTATGAATCCCCTCGGAAAGCACAAAACAAACCTAGTACCATTATTGCATTAAGCCTGTTGCATGACCCAGAATGTGCTCGGTGTCAAAGGAAACCAGAGACTACAGGAAAGAAAAGAGGTCTGCAGAGAAAATGACTCATAAATCACTTTGAGTGGCCACAGCACATAAAAGCTACCTCAGCATCACCAGACCGACCTTTCCTCTGTTAGCGAAGCTAAAAAGCAGAGCATCACCCTGCCACTCTCAGCACAGCACCCGACCAAAAGCCTACACTGGCTTTTCTGCTGGGCCACGGGAAAACCTGCTTCATTCAGAGCCTGTTCAGTGCTCCCATTCTCTTTGGGCTGTTACTTCAGCTACTTTAAATGAAACCAGAACCCAAATACAGAACAGTACACACGTTAGTGGAGCACATGGAAAATAATTAACTCTGAGTACAAAGTGAAGCAACACGGGCACTAGAATGGGATATACAATTATAGGAATTATTCCATTAATTCAGCCAATTATTCAGTCACCTAAAGAACAAACAAAAATCAACTGTAGACAACACTAAACATCAAAATACCCTGTTACAAATGAAACTATTCTTCCCCCCACCGCAACCAGATAACGCTCCCAGATGTTCTTCAAGTGCTTTATTTTTATTGCTTTTCATAAAAATGGTCCTCAGTATTTTACAGAACATGACGAACTGTGGACAGCATATAAATTTCCAAAGCACTTCACTTAATTACTGAATGCTTCTTAAGGTCCTTAATCATATTTTATGGGAAAAGTTAATGGCAATCTTGGCACGGTGCCCAATTTGGCCAATATTTCCTAATCCATTTGAAATAAACAGGAATGAAATCATAGTTCTTTGTCTACAAACGGATGCTAGTTTGGCTTCTAAAAGCCTTGCAGTTTCTCTGAGCTGCAGGAGAAAAGGCGTTCCTTAGAAGAAGGCAGAAAATCCAATAGGCATTAAAACTACAGGGGATTATTGCTGTGTTCTGCTTTTGTAAGATACCCCTCTGTAACAATGTCAAGGTGGAAAAAGTCTTAGGGTTCAAAAAGAAAAGCCTATCACAGGATGAA
This sequence comes from Ceryle rudis, assembly GCA_033439905.1. Lineage (NCBI taxonomy): Eukaryota > Metazoa > Chordata > Aves > Coraciiformes > Cerylidae > Ceryle > Ceryle rudis. Next base: position 22,946 of record JAAGNO010006071.1, on the reverse strand, counting down.
CACAGTCCCAGACTTGGGTACAAAGGAGATGCAGAAGTACTGATGTTTTCTTAGTGAAGCATTTTATAGGGTACCCTCCAAAACTGCCCTGGATGTGGGAAATCCTGAAAATTCTGAAATACTGAAAATTGTACCCTAAGGGGATCCAAACCTGCAGAGACCACATTCCTGAGGAACTCTACTTAGTCTGGAGAAAAGGAGGGAGACCTTCTTGCTCTTGACAAATCTCTGACAGGAGGTTGGAGCCAGGTGGGGTTGGGCTCTGCTCCCAAGGAACAAGGGACAGGAAGAAATGACCTGAAGTTGCTCCAGGGGAGGTTTAGGTTGGAGCCGAGGAACAATTTCTTCCCCTCCAGGGCTGCCCAGGGCAGGGGTGGAGTCCCCGTGATCCCTGGAGGGGTTTCCAAGCCCCCCATGGAGCTGTGGTGCTGAGGGACAGGGGTCAGTGGTGCCCTGGCACTGCTGGGGAACGGGTGGACCCCATGATCTTAATGGTCTCTTCCAACCAGAATGATTCTGTGATTCTGTTTCCTGGCATACTCCAGGTAAAAAAAATCAGCTCCTGTCAGTCTCTAGTGTAAGTGCAAGCAAACAGAACCTGGGGAACACCACAGTTGTGGGCAGGAGGATGCGGCTGTACAGTCAGACAAGCAACATACACAGAGGAAAGAGAACAATTAGATTCATTAGGCACAGAAATACCTACATGTGGGGAGTCCTGTTAAGACAATTTCAAGTAATGAAACTTTAGGGTTTTCCTGGCAACTGTGATGGAGTAGACTGGGAGCATGGCTGGAAAAACAAATTCCTAAGAAACTCGACTCTTCAACAGAGGGGATGACTCCTCATAGTGCTTCTCATTTTCTTGCCAGCCTGCGGCACCTGGCTAAATTACTTGTCTCCCACTGACCTAAACTCTCTCCAGTCTCTACAGAGGGCAGGCTGAGGAACTGGTGTTAGGATGGGTACAAGTATCAGAGGTGTGAACTGAGGAGGATGCTTGCAAAGGACCAGACCTGCTATCCCAGTAGCCACCTCGCAGCCCAACTCTCAAACCTTCATAAACACACAAGCAGGGGAACATAGACATGTGAGGACAAAGTCATGGATGACAAGAAAAATGGAAAAAAAATACCCCACATCATTTGCTCTATGTGTAACACTGCCCACTTTCCACACGCTAGATGTTAACCCCATTTTTCCAGGAAACCAGTCTCCAGCATCTCTACCTACTCCCAAAATCACTTGAAACCCTCCCATCCATGATGTGAAAGGGAAGCTCTTGGGCCACAGACCAGTTACAGCTGCCCTCCTGCTTCTCCCATCATTATCCGAACGGCCAAATCCACACTGAACCCATTAGTACTAACTAATTGCTTCCACATTGGCCTTTCAGACAGTGGATGTCTCCCTTTTGGCTCCTGATATTGCAGACATGGAATAGACCGTTAAGACAGATGACATGCCAAACAGTCCTTGGGTGGTCAGGGTTTCTGCTACAGCTAGAGCGGAACAAGCTGCAGACCCAGGCTGGGTTCCTGTCTGCGACCAGGGGTGAAAGGAAAAGCTCCACCTCTGATCCTGCAGACACAAGTTCTCTGCGTTCGCAGAGGATAAAGCAAGCAGAAAGAAGGAGAATGAAGCAGCCATCCACCTCTCTTAGCAAAGACCCAGTATACATAAGCATTTGAGACACGTAAGTTTCAATTTCAGAACACCAGCTGTAATAAATCCTGAGCATACTTCGTCAAAAGTCTAAGGAAACAGTGAATTTACACTCAGAGAAAGAGGACAGCACTGGAAGATAAAAACCCCAGCTAAATTCAAGCCAGCTGGCAGTATCTTTTAGACTAGCTAGACAAATTTAATTTACTTTGTCCAGGATCTCTCTATTCTCTCTCTGGTCTTGCTTCACTTAGATGCCATGAATCTTAATTTCTGTTCTACCTAAAATGCTTCTCATTAAGTTCATCAGGAGACAAATGTAGCTATTCTTTCCTTGTTACGTCCTTCAGAGTGAATGCTTAATTCTCGATCTCTCCTTCATACAGATTTTGCATTTAGAGAGAGTTCAGCCACGAGCATCTAGTTCATTTGGGACCACATCCTAAAAATCTAAAAGGCATTGTTTTCCAACTCCTATAGTCATATAAACTACATGATACATCTGTGTACGTGGCACTGCAGTCCAGTTTTAATGTGGCTTTTTTAAACACAAAGCAATCTATAAAAAAAACCTAGTATTGAAAATAGGAAAACAGTTTTTCACCTGCTTTATAAATATCCTACCGCACCAGAACGAAAATATTTTCACTCACTCTCCCTCTGAAACCTTTAACTCCTGAGGTTACTCTTTTCTGAACGTGATGGCAATGACACAACCTGTTTATGGCTCGTTAACATGTTGCTCACTGAAGTGCAGAGACATGAAGGAAAGGGCTTGGAAAAGCTTTCCCCTGGAAACAGTGGGAGAAAGTCTCTGCTGGTTTTAAGGTGGATTTTAATGCATTTATTACAGGTACTGATATATGGTCAGTCACATATATCAGTCACATACTGATGTATGATCTGGTTCTTTGTGATAACAGAGGTTTCGTCTTGAGGAGCCATCAGTCTGTTCCAGAGACAGATGAGCTCTTTCTTTCACAGTAATTAACTATCTCTAAGCAGATATGTCCTTTATGTCACTGCATCTCATTTATACCGGAGCAACTATTAGAGAATTTCAGTCCAGCCCGAAGCCACGAGTGCCATCACATCTATTTTCTGCCTTGACTAAATCATACAGGATACAGAAAACATCAGCCTGCCAAGAAGCCTGCAGCTCGAGAGGCTGCTGCCCGTGTATATGTGCCTTGATAAATAAAAAAAGATGTTCTATTCCTCAGACAGATTTTTGTTCCACGCTTGCCTAAGTTCTAGGGGCAGAAATAGTTTCCCTTTATTGTCTTTCTAAAATTCAAAGAAATGAGAAAACCCAACACCATGAAAACTTCATGGATTATAACATCCCTGAATGAAGAATTAAATTAGATTTGCCGTTATTCTCCGGAGGGCTACTCATGCCATCAAACAAATACAGCAGGCTTCAGACTGAGAAACTGGAGTTACGTTGTAAATGAAACACTTAGAAAAGACAAATATTATATTCAGCGTAATCAGATGTTCAATGTAATGAGGGTAGTTAGCCAAATCATTTGTCATTAGAGTCACTGATTATAATTGCTTCCGCAGCGTAACAGACTTGAGTTTACCTCCTAAAATGATACCCAAGAAAGCAGCAACACAGGGGAATAACCCAGCCCCCCAAACTGGCCTTCTCCCTTGACTGCTGGCTTTAATTTCTCTTCTGCTACGGCTGTACAACAGGCTACCAAGGGAGCTGCCAATAAGCCTGGACACAGCTGACTTCAAAGAATAGCTCCAAATCACACAGAATGGGAGGCAGGAAGGAAGGAACATTTTTTTTTCCCAGACCTTCTTTGTCTATTGATGCACAGGCGAGTTAATTACTGCACGGTGGTAATTAGCACCCGCCCCCTTGGTGGGGATGGGGAGCAATCCTCGGCTGCCTCTCCTGCAGCATAAGCCTAGCTCTGGAGGGAAGAACTGGGTCATCACCTAGTCAAGGGTGTCACACTGAAGTGCCACGCTGGGGATAAAAGGAAAGCTATGGGAAAGCAGAGCTCTCCTAACCTCACCTTCATCCAGTGTCGTGCTTATTTCCCCCTGAATATTCCCTACCCAAGCCACCACAGCATCAGGAACCAAACTGTAAGGGTGTTTAGATGTCTAAATGCAAGCGTAGGTGTTGAAGAGCCATGAAAAACACTTGTGAATCTAAAAGCCAGTGATTCCACTCATTTCTCATCACTAAAAAAAAAATAAAATTCTCTGCATAGACAGTTTTGGAATTCAAACTGTTGATGGGCAGTTTTAGGCACCTATACTCCACCCTACTGTGCTCCTGCAGTTAACCCTGTGCAACAAAGCACTCTGCAGAGATCCAGCAGCACGCTTGGTCCTGCCACAGCAGTGCTCCCACTGAAGGGCCTGTGTCCCGAACATCATCTCTGCCTTTGAGTTGCATCCCTCACGTGCACAGAACGTCCAGGGAAGGACTCTTAAAGAGCTGATGTGCCTGGGCTTTTCTGATGAAGCAGCCAACCAGAAGCACCTCCAGAAAATTGCATTTTAATAGCATGCCATACGAGGGACCCATTTTTCTCCCAGAAAGAGAATTCAAAGACAAAAAACCTCAGACTAATCTGATAAAATGTCATATACTCACTGAGAAAGGAAGACTGACAGAGCAAGCTTCCTACTACTGCAGGCTGGAAGTCCCATCCTGGGCCATCAAGTCCAAACCTCTGATAACCTGGAGACATGACAGAAGCTGGCATTCCTAGGTCCATCTTTAAAAACTGCTTACTTTTTGCTAGATGATGATCCAAAACATGAGTTTTCTGAGGATAAAAACTGTTCTTATAGCCAGCTAACTCTGTTCTCTTGAAGTCACCGTTCAGCCCAAGGACTGGCTGAGTTACAGCCACTCGGGTAACCCATGTGCCAGGGTCTGGGCCAAGGGCCTGCAGGAATGTTCCTTCCTAGGCAAGGTAATCAGAGGCAGGAGCACACAGGCTGGGCTCCCGCAGCATCAGCCTCCGGGCAGGGCAGGTACACTGGGTCTAAATGGTCCTCTTCCAAATCAGAGGACAACTGCTGAGCTATCAAACACAGAGTCATAATGATCTTTACAAAGCTTTGCTGACCTAATTACTTTCACTTGGCTGTCCTGCGTATTTCTCATTAGCAAACAACCTGGTGAGGTTAGATTTACATTGCTGTCCACAACCGGCACCAGCTCAACCTGCAAACAGAATCTGAGCATAACTTTCTTTTCCTTATCAGTGTCAGAGAAACAGAACTGGTGAACTAGAAAAATGAGCATAATCTGGCTGAGGGTGAAAAATAAATCCAGCACAATAAAGAATAATTGTGGGCCAGATGCTGAAGATCCCCTGGCGGCTTCAGAAGTGTCATAAGCTAGGTACTGGTTGTGGGTTGGTTGTTCATTTGTTTTGTTTTTTGTTTGTTTGTTTTTTTTTTAAATAATATTTATATTCCAATAAAAGACTTACTGCATATTGCTGGGTTAGGGGTTGTTGCCTCTGGAACTGTAGAAAAACTCCACTTCCACTTCAGATGGCCTTAGAATAAAAGTTCCCTTATATTATTAATTAGGTTCAAATAGCTGGGGTTAAATCGGTTAAGAGAAGATGGAGGGACGTTCTCTCCATTCCACATAAGCATGAAATTCTATAACCGATTTTCAACTGTCTTTCATGAGCTCTCATAAAAATGATAATCTTATCATTACTATTTCATAGCTGAGGTAGTGTTTGTAAAAGCCCCAAAGCAAGAACCATGAAAGGCAGCAGCTCTTACGATGCTCAAATCAGTGTCAAGGAGGACAATTTTGCACCTGGATTTATGGCATCACTTCTGATACCGCGGAAAAGCCGGTCACAGTTCCAGAGTTACGAATGAATTTTGCAATAAAAGCAAAGATTTGGTTTCTTGACTTTATGTGATGGATGAAGGTTGTCCTTCCTGAAATCCATGACAAATTTACTAACATATCTTTTGATTCATTCAAATAAGTAATTTGCCTGTGAATTCTTTTAAGGCACACATCACCCAAAAGACACCACCACATCCCTCAAAAAAACATTCTAGGTACTCAAACTTTAATGAGACTTTACCACAAGAAAGTCAGAGGCAGCTGAGCAAAGGTACTACTCATTTCTAATTTCACTCTCCTGCTTGGGTACATCCCAAGTTAGGCCAAGATCTCTCTTTGCAAGCAGGACCATACACAACACGGTGGTCTCATCTCTGTCACATATTACAGCATTTTTATCTCAGTGTGTCAGCAATAAGAGAAGCTGGATACGTATCAAGAGTTCCATCACTGGGTGGCCTGTCTGCAGTCTCACTGACAACCAGCGGATTCATTCTCACCAGTCCCCATCCTCTTCTCCCACTACTTTTTCCCTTGCTGTTGCTCCCACTTGCTTCCTGCTGCTGTAGCGGTGGAGAGGTGACAAGATGACCATCAGAGGGTCATTTCGCAAGCAACGCATTCCTCTTGTATGGAGAAAGGATGGTTTAGGGATTATGTCTGGAACGAACTTATTTCATTACAGATCAGGTGGTTCTGCACAGAGGATTTCTTCCACGTGCAGAATTTCAGATGGCATTATTACACTAGAGTGTGTTTCCAGGGAATATTCAATTCCACTTTTTTGTTCTTCGGAGCAACTATCCAAATGTTAATATCTTTAGCTGCTCTAGTTAGTTCACTCGATTCTCCTGGCCAAACACCTACACAGGGTAGCAAACGGCAGAACAAGAACAAAGCATCTGCTTTTCTGCTTTTCCTCTTCACATGATGTCAGTGAATTCCTGACGCCGTTTTTGCCTCATTTAAGAAACAGCTTCACCAGAAAGCAAACAAACAAAAAAAAAATCAATTACTGAATGTTCTCATCAGACATTAGATGGCTGGGAAAAAATCCAACATTTTCCTACTCTTGTGCCTGGCCAGACCTACCCATGAATGCTAACATAGTCCACGCTAAGCTCGTGCAAAACCAGGCCTCGGAGGTTAGTGGCTGATCAGGGCCGTGAGCCGTGACACCGTAAGAACAACGTCCCTCATCAGAGCCACAGCGTGAACACAGGCCCTAACATACCACGTAAGCAAGGTCAGGGAACGCTAGAGCAGCAAGTCAGGAAGAATTTAAGAGTTTTCATGAGGGTCCATTCACAGAAAAACACAGCACAAAAAGTCTGCCTTGTCCAGTTGGTAGAAACCTCTTTCCAACACTGGCTGACTTCAACCAGGCCAAATACTGACCTGACTAAAGCTCCTGCAAAACTCATTATACCATGAGCCTTGTCAGATAAATATTCTGGAAGAAGTGCTTGGGTTTGTTTTGGGGTTTTTTTCCCCCCAAATAGGAAGGTGGAAACCAGAATAAGTAAATACTACATTTGTCATTACCATAGACATTCCCTTTTCGATGTGCGTTAGTCCAGCAACCTGGAGGCAGCTACTGCTATCGCTTTCATGGGAAAACAAGTTTTTAAAAGGCATCTTAATAGTGCAGAAATCAAGAAGTCAGAACCATGAACCCTGGATCTTATTCAATCGCGCACCAAAACCCAACCACCGTACGACACACGTCAGTTTAAAGATGTGCCAGAGAAACAGAGCTGAAAAGCAGAACTCAGTAAACTAATCTCAGGAATGTTGGGTTTATTACCCACCGTAGTTTCTGGTTATACTGCTTGACTTTTTCCAGCGAGGCTGCATTAATCTGAGCTTGAAATTCTTCGACTGAGACACTGTCTCTGTAATAATATCCTTCCATGCTCTCCAATGCTGTGAAAAGAGAAAGGAGAAGGGAGAAAAATCAGTATTAAATATTTAGCATTTTCATTCTTTGTAGCTTTGTTCACACATCAGTGAATTACTGTTTAACCTTGAGGCTGTGACCCCACTGTGCATTGTGGAGCCGTTTCCATATGTCATCAAATTCATACAGATCTCTCCTTACGATTTCATTTACCAGAAAAATTCTATTTCTCGCCCTGTGGAAAACAAAGAGGAGTGCGCTAGTTTGAGTTCTGTCCCTCCAATTAAAGTACTCCTGCCCCGTGAATGTAAATGTGGCATTTAGTTCTGATGTATCCTGGAGGAAAACTGTAGAGTGAGCTGGGGTAGAGGAGGGAGAGGACTAGTGGACCAGCTACTGTCACTGAGGGAGACCAAACAACTTCTTATAAGGCTCAATTCGGGGAGATGTGGAGCACTTGAACCTCTAGCTATTCCTGCTGATAAGTAAAGCAAACTTCTCTGGAGCTGTGGAAATGCCCTACAAGCTCCTTTTCAGGGATCAGGTTAAGTTTCTAAAGACAAATACATGACACCACGGTCCACCTTCATTGTATTCCCTTCACCAAAGGATGAGAACCATAGAAACATTTAGGGTGGAAAAGGCCTCTGAGATCATTAAGTCCAATCATTAAATACTGCTAAAAGAACTCGGGAGCTAAACAAAGACTTCCATTAAAAGAAGGATCATATGTCCTTCTCATAAAATCATTGCACAAAAATTAAAAGGAGGAAAAAATGACAGGCTACCTTTCTATTTTGGGATGCTCTTCCTAGCAATAGTTTTCAAAACAACAAAGAAAAATACAAACATTCCCCCAGCCCCTTTAATTTAGATACTCGGGGAAGTTTAACATGTCCTTTAGCCAAGCCAAATCAAGTGTTTGAAAGGTTCTCAGTAAAATCTGAACTGGAAATAAAAAAATAATTCTATTAAGGGTTTAACCTTAGCATAACATAACGCACAGGCTCTTGAAACAGGCTTTTCTGAGAGATGCAGTAAAGATTTACAATTAGGAATATCCCCACTTTAATAATCCATAGGCATTCTAGGAATTCATCACCCTACCAGAGAACACAGCAAGAGGCAGAGTTCCGAGGGAAACGTGCTGCCCTCTTACAGCTTCAGCTGCAGACAGAATATTAATTCTGCTTGTACTGCTTAATATGCCCAGTTAATAAATAATTCATTCACTGGGAAAGAACATGCAAATTGCACTTCCCTCCTTGTGCTTTCAGTTTGTAATTCTCCTCCTGTGTGAAAAACATTAAATTTCACCACTCAGGCTTGCTTCTTCGCTTCCTTGGTGCTACATGGCACCAGAAACTCCCCCCGGGCCCTCTGAACTCCATTTATCACAGCACATTAGTGCAACCCCAGCTGATCACCCGCACAGCTCATTCTACCGGCTTGAAGTTGGTCTTACCCAATTAGGTGACCCAACTGGGAACCCTGGGCATCTGGTGGGACCGGCTGGAGCACACAGCTCTGCTGCTACGGCCACTGACGGGTGCTGGCAGCGAAGGGAGTCCCCCCAGGGCTGCTTTGGCTCGCCCCGTTTTGAAGGATTGAACTTTTTTTTACCTAATCTATTAGAAAGCCCTTTTGTGAGGAAACTTTCCTTATAAACACGTCTTTGATGGTGTTCTGGGATCCAAATTAGGATGCTACAGACTTGCCATTTTAGACACGGAGCTCTGCAGCACAGAGATGAACAACAGGCTGATGTGCACTGACTTCGGCCTTTGACCAAGTATTCCAAAAACATGATTTTTCTAAACGTTCTGCTTGAAAACATCATAAAGCACTGCATTTGAGGCAGGAAACAGGTTAGCTCTGGTCAGCTGGGGAAGCAAGAATTCACTTCACAGAAGAACGTGCAGGAGATTAACTGAAATTTATTAGCTACAAACATAGGAAAGATGGGGATCGACTGAGTGAGTTTGATGGCAGTACAGCCAAACCTCGCAGGAAAGGAGCAAGAAACAGAATCCCAGCTGACTCAGCAATGAGGAAATAAAAAATAAACAGAATAATGATTTAAACACTAAGAATTAACTTCTTATTCAGGACTTCTTAATCCTTGGAGTCTAACGGGCTATTTTGGAGGGGGATCCTTGAAAACTAAAGAAATCTGGTATGATAAGAAAAGAAATAATCTTCTGTATTACAGGAAATTATTAAGCAGATGCAACACTTGATTGAATCTTCACCCTTTAACTGAATACAAAGATGTTTATCCCACGACTCATATTTTGGGCTTCTGGAAACAGAAAGGAAAAAAAAAAAAGTCTGCAAAATAAATTCTGTAGCACACTGAATGCTCCCCCAAATCTCTAGGATTTCATCCACAGCAATTTATTTTCTGCTCTCTTTCATGTGCCTTTTTATCTGCTCTGCTGAAATGTGCCTCCTGCTCAGTGCTCTCTCCTTCTCCTATGACTGAAACCAATCTGTTCAAAAGAAACCCACTGAAGTCTGTCTTGATTAGTTTAAGAATCAGACTTCAGGGATCTTATTCAAAAAAAATTTTAAAAATGCATGTTTTAAGTTTACAGTAAGTTCAGCTACTTCTTCACGTATCTTCCTGTTTGCCATTTCCTTTTACATGCCCCTTAACTCCTCCTCAGTACGCCTGACTTCTACCTGTTCCACACAAACCCTTGAAGCCTTTCACGAGGTGCAGAGCACTTCCATGATTCATTCCTTAGTGCTGGAATCGTATCACTTGGTGTAAACTCAGAAATGTACACCCATGCCTCTATTTTATTTTTTTTTTTTTTAAATCACAAATCTGAGCATTTCTTCAACGCACATTTTACTTCAAAATTCTCAATAAACACCCACGTTAAACAGCATGTTTAAACATTGTGCCCTTCTAGTTAAAGGAATTAAATCAGGCTAAGCAGCGTTTTAGAGAGAATTAAATAGTATGTGAAAGAATTGAGAAGGGGAAAAAACAAATAAGCAAGAAAACTCAAGTTACCTTGTGAAAAAAGTACTGGATGGATTTTGAATCCCCCTCCATTCTTCAGTCTTTGAGGAAGCTGCTCGAAGTGGTAACTATCAAGGTAGAAGTAAACCTTCAGGGACTGCCGGCTCCCCTCCGCGTGGTACGTGATTGGTACGTCTAAGGACACAGTCAGTGTTACGACTTCAAAGAATACATCGGCTGGTGGAGTGTTCAGGGGCTGCCCGTGGTATCATTTTGCAGTTACAGGGGTTGCCCAGCACAGGCAACAATAAACTTTAGTGATTGACATTTATTAATACTATTATGTACTTTCACATGCTGTACATAAGTTATTTTGTACCTAAATGGAAAAGATTCCAAAGGAACTTTTTCATTATTAAAGTAATAAAAGAGAGTGGTTTTTTTTCTTTTACTGATTATGTAGAATCCTATGTGAAAAAACAAACTTGCCAGTTCCTTGTCTTCCGTAACCACAGTCACGATGACTGTGGTGGCAGCACTTAAACCAAAAGGAAATACAGATTTTATTACAACCCTAGAATGCACGGACTTTGCTTTTCTCTCTGTTTCAGCCATATGAGCAGTTCGTGACACAAGCACAGAGTTAACCCCCATCACAAGGCCCTCCTGTAACTCCTGTTCCATGCTGTTACCCGGCTTGGGAGGGCTTTTTAAAACACAGACAATGAACAGGGTGCTTACCCCAATTATACAGAAATAAATACAGCCTATATGGGCCAATTCCTACCCGACTGCCAGCCCTGTGCTAGGGAATTCAGCTCTGCGTCTTCTGGTTTGGTTGCTGCAGAAGTTCTCTCGCATGTGGTCTCAGGCCGACAGGGAATTGTTTGGGGAAGGCTTGATGTGAAGCAGACATGCTTTCCTCCCTTCCCAGGGGACTTAGGGAAAAAATGAAGGGCTTTTTGCTCACTGAACAAAGTTCACTGCAGGAAAACCTCTCACGGCTGAGAACTTATTAATAAAATGAAAGGTATAAAGAGCAGCCTGCAAAGGCATCCCCTTCCTAGGAGTGGGTGAATATTGGGAGGAAGGGCTCAGGACCCCAATGGGCTGCACCAGAGGGTCTCTGAGGAAGTTTCTTGCACAATTCAAAGCCATCCTCAGCATTTGCTGTCTCTTCAAGATCTACTTTGTCTTCCAGTTGGTAAAATGAAACGTTTTTTTATGCTTCTCCATCTCATCTCAGCCGCATTTCTCTATTAAGACCTTCAAGGTTATTCTCCACATGACTCTTCAATAACTGCTGGATCTTCCAGGGACTTTCCTGATGCAGTCACATAGTCCCAAAGGGAAATTCAGTTAAACAAACAATTTTGCCCCCAAGGTTACTGACATTGCCAGATAACGATTCCGCGTCGTCGCTGATGTCAGTTATATTTCAGGAAATCTAGGAATACGAGGAGAGCTACAGATCTACTAATTCTCCGTAATCCTGAGTTATATAACATTCCCCGTGGGAGGTAACGTGCTAGGAGAGGAAAATGTTACCAATACAGAAAGTGCTTCTGAACAGTAAAGCCCAGATAGTAATTATAATTACTCACTGGCAACTAGTGGTTCTGGCTCTGATTGTCTGAAGTAAAAAATAACTTTTTCCAAGTCAAACAGTGCAACCAATGTATCTTCCAGCATGGCTTGTTCATCGGCCTAAAAAGGCAAAAGAAAAACTGAAACAGTCACTTCAGCCCATTTTTTTTTCCCCTACCAGAAATAATAAGAGAGCAGGAGGTACAAGTCACTACAAAACATTGCACAGCATTTCCCTGCTGCTGTCTATAACCCAATTAACTCCTAGATGATGTATCTATCTTTGTTTCTACTGGCAGTGTCCCTTTTATTTCTCCCAAGATTATTAAAATGAATGTGATCATTCCACAGACGCCATTAACAGGTAATTTATAGCTGCCATTGCTTCTCATGGCTGCTACTCAAACAATACTGTAATTATTCTTTATGTGACCGATCAGACTTCAACAGCTTGTCTTGATACCGGGTCCAGCTTATAAATTAACAGGGGGGAAAATATGAAAGCCAAATTATTTTTTGTGATTTTCTTTATAAAATGCCATAACTTCAGCATTTCATCTATAAATAGAGCGGACACGATGAATTCTCACCTAAGCACCAATAATTGAACCAGCAGCTCAGAACGAGCGTGGCTCAGGGGATTTGCACCATCACCTATAAAACTCTAGGTGCAAATCAAGAATACAGATGGGCCAATATTCTGATCTGTGCCTGTGGTTCACTCCATGCACTCCAGAGATAAAGAGATCCAGAGTAATTTACAAAAAAAGCTGCAGGAAGCAAAGCACCAACTTCTCAGGACACTTCACTGAACCTTTCCAAAGAACAATAGTCATCCGCAACTGTGGTCATCTTGGGTTCAGTATGCAGAGCAATTACTGCAGAAATCAATAATCATCACTTAAAGTAATTCTGTTCTTTACAGAACCCTCCCCAGCACCTGAAGTTGGCCAAATGGAAATCTGAGGCATGTGCTTTTCCTCCCCTAAAAACTACAACAGTAGGAAGGCAAAGAAAATAAACTAGCAGCTTAATTAATTACAGAAAGGAAAAAAAAAAAAAGCCATGATGATTCCCCCTGATCTCTGTACTCAAATAGCATTCCCCTTTGTATTAATGAAAAAGCAACGCTGCTAGAAAGATTTTGTCTCCTGGTTCAGTTTATGGAGTCTCTACGGACAGAGCAGTTTTATCAGCAGAATTGTCTGAAAGCCCTTCAGCGACGTGGGAAATCTTTGCACCACTGCTCATTCCTTACTGAACTCTGGCCATAATGAGCTTAATTTCCTTCAAATACCCTTGTTTAAAATCACATGGATCATTTGTAAGCACAATAGTGCTGAGAAGGTATTGAAAAATACGGTTCCCTCGGTTAATAACAGCTAGAAGAGACTAAATTGATTTTATTTTCAATTGTACAATGCATACTGCTGGTATCTGGTTAGGTAGCCCACGTAGTGGCGTTTCCACCACGAAGGAAACCTCTACAATCTTGAAAGGCAAACCAGAAGTATTCAGTGCTGTAAGGACAAGAGTTATTTTGTGGTAACATGACAACCAAGCACATGGAAAAACAAAAGACAGGCACCAGCTGGATTTACTCTTGAACTCCGAGGACTCCAGCACCAGGGCACGGTGGTGCTGCGTGGTGCTGAAAAGCATCCAAGACTCCAGACATGAGCCTGAGCTGCTCTGACCCTGCTTCCTTCACGTGCCCTTGCTGGGGATGAAGAGCCCTCCCATCTCCTCCAGGCACTGACCTGCCCTGGGTTTGAGCTGCACACACAAGCCCAGGTAGGTACCCCAGCCACCCGTGAGGTAGTTGTTCACAGCAGCTCAAGTCAGTGCTCTCCAAAACAATACCACAGGTTAATATTTTATGACTGTGATTTAGAAAGAGGTTTATTTTCCCAGTTCTTCAGGTTAGCAGGACGCAGTCTAGTGTGAGAAGCAGCTTAAAGAGCTGAAGCAGCACTTTGGATAGCTGGGGATTAGAGGACTACAAAAGCCATATCCCAGTTTTAAACCGCTCCTTAAACCATGGCTCTTTTCCAAGCCTTGTGAAGAAAGAGCAGATTTCCAAGGAGGCTACAAGGATTTGCCCCACGACTGGAGTAAAACAGATGGGCACGTCTGCTCCTTTGACTACTACAGACCCATTGGGTTTGAGGGGTTTGCATTTATCTTGGGTCGCTGCTGTCTGCAAACTGAAGTTCTGAGTACCTCCTAACACCACATTCCCTCCTAAGGAGGGGCTTCGATGGTGGTGGGGAGCCAAGGGTAACCTCACTGTCTGCTACCTCAAAACAAACATAACACCATCTTTGTGGAAATCCCCGCACCACAAACAAACTTTTCCTGTATCTGCAATTACCTAAGTTGCAGGTTTTTCCAAACAGCAGCTAATTAAGTACCAAGCTAAGCACAAAGGACACAGAAAATCACATTTATAGCTGAAACTCTTAAGCCGTGCCCCTGGTTCAAGGGACAAACATGGGCTGTGCCCAAGCACGTGTCACGAGCAGCCTTACCAGGTTGGGCGAGAGCAGGGACTGGAAATGGAGGAGGAGACCCGCACTGGCTATCTGTTCCAACCACCTTCTGCTGGCCTCCAGCGTCTCCAGTTCATACTCTTTGTTGTTGTCAAACATCTGATTTAAGGCCACCATTAGTTGCTCTGAAAAGGCGCAGACTGTGGCCACGAGGCTCTGGCAGAAGACCATGTCTCGCCTCAGCTGTATCTCACTGTCTGCGATGGGTAAAAGCCAAAAGAGGAAAAAGTAAAAATCCAGCAAGCAATTCATTAACAGCAAGGCAACTGGGCTGGAATTATTTTTTCTTTGCCTAAAAAACCCACGTAATTTTAATGTAAGGTAAATTCCAGGTTTGCAGCCTAATGCTATTCCCATTAAATAGCAACCCACAACCCAAGCTGCAGTTTTCCACTATAAAAGGTTATTTTATAATTCGAAATGAACATAGATATGCATTTAAAATCTGGATTTAAGTAGCTCTTCAGAAGCCAAGTATTGTTTATCTGGTAGATTTTAACACACGTGCCATCAATTCTATGCACTTGTCGCTGGACTTGAGCCAGATCTTTTTGCTGCAGTGTAAGAACCAGCTGGGTACAAATGCATTTACTATCCACAGCAGAGCAAGGATGGTGAGAAGCTCTCAAGATGACTGCAACACCTGGTCAGCTCCACAGCGACCAGCTGGGCAGGGCAGATGAAAGCTCCCTGCCACGAAGCACAGCAAGGTGCACAGGAGCATCGCTACCAGAACACAACCTGCCCAACCACAGTATCTATATGTTGAAGATGAAATCTATACAATAAGCACAGAGCAGCATCAAGCATCCAGAAAGCATCTGAGTTGTATGGTGTCAGGGAAGTCCAGGAGAGGTCCCTAGGTAGAAGTCTAAGGCTCCACTGGGAGCTGATTTAAATTAGGTCTATCAAACATACCAATTCGTTCTGGAGGGCACAGGCACTGGATTAGCTAAAGGTCAAAAGAGTTTGAAAGAGAAACACGTTCTCAATAAAGTACAAAACTGTAGTGACAAATATTCAGTCCTTTCTTCCTTCTCTTTCCTGAAGGTCTTCAAGCACATTTTAGTGCTTTAGTCACTATGAGCTCTTAGGCAAACGTCAATCACAAACGGTACAGGTAGACTTCATCTTTCTCAGAGCAAGAGAAGATTAAGTGATATCGAGGTCTTTCCAAAGCCTAAAATCTTTGTCCTCACTTTTAGATTCTTCTGCTTCAAAGAGGCTTAGCTCCTTTTCCACCTTCTCTGTGGAGCTGGCAAGACTTGAGATGTCTGGGTGAGTCAGCAGAAATAATTCTGTACTCACAAAATGAACACGGACTTTAAAATAGGCTGTTCTCAGACTCTGGCTATTTCTCAAACTAAATCCACTCAGCCTGTTTTCCTTCCTAGGCCTTCTCCCTTCTCTTCCCGTTGGCAGTAGCGACCACTCTTCTGCTATCACTTTGATTCCATTCTCAGGAATGTTTCCCATAAATGGGCCAATCACTGTGCTTCTGCCCTGCGGCTCGTCGCTTTCTGGTTTGATTATTATCGTTAACCTCTCTCTCCAATCTCTCAGAAGTTGTGCAGAATCCAGTACAGACAGAATTTTACTTTTTTTTTTTTTAAACTCCACCCAAAAAAACCCTGGCCTCTGCATGGTCAAAACCCTCCTGATGTCACAGCAGCACCCAAGGATCCCAGCTCAAGGCACATCCTCTCTCCTCACCTTGCCCAGTTTTATCTCCGACTTTCAGTGCCTTCCTCTGCTCCTGAAGCAGCCCCTGCCTGCCTCCAACACCTCATCACCTAATCTCGTTCAGCACCACCCCTGAACAGCAGACGCTGCACACAAGAGCACTCTGGGCTCTTCTTACAAAAAGATTTTTTTTTTTTTTTAAGTACACTAGAGAAATTACAAACTTAGGAAACCACGTAAGTTAGGAAAACTGCTTAAAAAAGTAATCAAGTGCGGGGCATTTCCTCGGGTTGTTTCTTATTTTAAAAGATCTGAGAAATTACTAAAAACTTTTATATTTGGAAGAAACCCAACAACAAAGAAATGTTCTATTATTCTCCTTTATAAAACTGCTGTTGTGTCCTAACACCCTGCAATAATAATGCATTCACATAGGGCTGCAAGGCGGTTCAAACAACCAGCTTTCACAGGGACACATGACAGCTAACGTGCACACTTATGCACCTGCAAGCCACGGAGAACCTTCTGCCCTAAGTATTATTTTCTAAACACTGATTCACTGATGTTTATTTTGCAGCCACACGGGCCTGTTTTGTGTATTGGAAGTCGCAGGGGGTGATGGTAGAATAATACACACAATAACCAGATCTCTTCCAAAAAGGAAGAGCTTAAATTTATTTTTTTCTACATATATTAAAACATTCTTTAGCCTTAAATTCTTAAAAATACTCTTAAAAACGTTCTCTAAAAAAAAAAAGATAAAAGGACCAGTACGGGTTAGAATAGTAAAGTACGTCTGGAAACAGATGGGAACGAAGAGCAAATAAAAAAGATAGCAAATAGGAAAAAGCTCAAAAGCAGAGCAACAGCAGAAGTACTGTGCACAAGCTCGGTGATTTAGTAGTTACTTCATCTGCCAAGATCCAAAGTAAATGACTTGAGAAGGTATTTTGCATTAAAATAAATAAATAAGAGTGCTGTGTTGGTAAGAAACTTCTCTGGGTTTGTTGTGTTCTTCAGGAATCCTCACGGTAAGCACGGGGGGAAGTTGCTCATTACCAGGTTATCACAGCTGAGGTTGTTTCCCCTTTCTCTAAACACAGTATTTGCTCCAAAAGCAAAAAAAGATCTCAAGCCACCCACGTTTCTTTCCCCCACTTCCCAGACAAGCAAAATTACCTGTATACTCCAGAAGGGCCAAGAGTATTCGTGCCTTCACCTCTTAAAAGAGAAAAAGAAAATCCATTGAGGTCACGGCTCAAAGTGTTTCCACCAACACAGTAATGCATTTGCAGCTGCTCATTTTGTATCAGCTTAACTCCAAGTTTTGGTGTCAGGAATCCTGCTCTACCCCAACAGCAGCTCCGTGGTGCCACAGATGGAAAGGGAGAGCCAAGAACATCTGAAACCAGCAGAGACCTGCCAAGACAGAGGGTGCTCTCCTCCACCAGGAGGAGAACAAAGCCTTTGCTTGCTTCTCTGCACCATGCACCACTCACAAGCGCAGCAGTTACTACACTTTGTGAACAGAGAAAACCTTTTCTAATCCTAATTTCTAACACAGAAAATGCCAACGGTTCTATGGTTCTGCAAACGTCAAGATTCCTTCTGGTAAATACCACCATTACACCACAGCAGTAGGGTACAAAGAGGAGCACTGTACCGTAGAGAGGCAGCAGCTCCTCTGGACCTGATCGAACTCTCCCACAAAATTCTGTGGTAAATTTAAACCAAATTTATCTGAATAGCCTCAGGTCAATATTGAGCACATATGACCAATGCTGAAATGAGTTACATCTATTAATTCTATCTATGGGTAAAAACAAAGGTGTGAGAATGTTCTGTTAGGCTTTGGCTTCAGAAGGGCAGCAACGAAGAAATGCTAAAGACACAATTTTCATCCCTCCTGAACTACATGATTAACACTTGACCATAATTTCATTTTGGCTGAAGACAGACCTGGATAAAAAGGGATCAAAAAATATTTGTTTTTCACCCAGTGACAGCCACCATTAAACTAAAAGCAGTATTCTTAGCATTGGAGAGTCAACCCACTGTGATTGACTCCAGGAACAGGAGCTATTTTCATGGTTGTTTTTTTAATTTCTTAACCCAGGGTCTGAAAAAATGATTGCATTTGAAATGAGAAACGCCAGAAGTCAGAGGAGGAGGATTTTGTTTGGTTTGGCCGGTTAGTTTTTGAAGGTTTATCTTAAAACATATCACAAAGTTCTCTTCCAGTGATCTGAAATGTAGCAGTTTCTTCATGGGACACCGTGGAAGTTCGCCAACAAACCAGAAGCAGCTCAACACACACACACAAATCATTTAAAGCTCTTAGACCCGACACAAGTTTTTGTTCCCACGTAGACTCCTAGTGCAAGCAGATCTATAAAAATCACTTTGATCATTATTTCTGTTTCTCTATGGAACAGCCCAGGAAATAAAGCAGAAGCTACAGGCAAGGTTTTCTGGAGAGGAAATCCCAGTTACCTTCTTGTGAAGTCAGGGGAGAGAGCAGAAAGCCCCAGTCACACTGTCACTTGGTGGTGAAGAGCAGCAGAGAACCGGGTAACAGTTAGAGATGGGAGGGAGGTGAAGGAGGAGGAGCGATGGGGTCAGTTGTGATGGGCTGAGTGAGCCCCAGAGGAGGGGGTTTGGCTTCATGGCAGAAGAGGGAGTATGATTTTAGAGAGATAACGATTCCAGATCAATGCCAGGTCAGAACAAGATGTAGCACAAAAGCACTCCCACAGAGTCATCATCTCTCCATTTCAGGTAGTAGAAAGAAGGGAAAATAAGCTCCTTTTTTCCAAACCCAACAAGGTGAGCACAAGGCAGCTGAGACAGACTCCACCAACCCTGTTACTAAGAACACCAAAACCACCCTGGAATTCAGGCATTTCCCAGAGCCCAGGCCACGCTCAGCAAACCTCGCAGAGCAGCAAGATGGAGCAGTTGTACCCTTCCCCTTCCCCAGGCTCCCTGCCGTTAACGATGTGTTTACGGAGGGACCATGTAGCTCTTGCTAACCTTCAACAAACTTTCTGATATTCTGGGCAAGACTCCGGACGCTGCTGGGGAGGTTCCAAGGGTCTTGCTTGATGTGAAGTCGTAGCCTCTTTGGACAGTTCAGCTTCGGTTCCATTTCCTGCTGAAACTCTAAGCGAGGACAGAAATAATACTTTCCTGTTTAAACCTGCTGGGAAAGCAGCAGTGAGATGTTATTTCTTCCTAAATGTTTTCACGGCTCAAGGAGTTACGTCAAGTTAAAGTCAGGGTGACAGGTCTAACTGTCATCTAAGCTCCTTGGGTAGTCAGAGGCAAGACCGAGCAGCGCTCCCATTCCTTCTGAACCAGGTACATAAGGCAGAAGGTGCCCCTCTCCATGGAGTAAGTGGGGCCCTGAAACGTTTAGGGGTAAAATCAATTCAACTAGAAAATTAAAATTAAAACAAAATTACTTATTTCTTAGCCTAGAATACCTTTCAAATATATATGTATTTATAAAAGCCAAAGATTCACCCTCTGAATTAAATTAGTTGGGGTTTTTTTTTATCCACCCTCTCACTAAAATTAGTTTTCTTTGCCAAAAGACATATGTGGGACCAATAAAACCATAACCAAAGCTATCATACACATTGATACAACATTCAGTCTCCCACTGGGGTTTTTTTCCCTTTTTTGGTTTGAAACTTGGTTGACTGAAAAAAACTCCTTTTCATTTTTCATCATAATCTAATGGCTAGCACCAGATACCTATTTATACACTTAGACTTAAGCAACCGTGTGATTGTCAGCAGAGTGCCTGAAATTACATACAGGACTTTATTTAAAAAAACCCAATCAATAATACCTCTAGAAGCACATACTTGGCACAAGTATTACTGTGACTATAAATTTACATTTAAAGATTATTTAATAATCAACTTCACAAATCATCTATCTACCAAAAGTTAATAAAAATGTAGCATTAGTAATAAAATAGATCAGGAACAGCTTCAGTAGTTGAGGCAAAAATGTAATAAAACCACCCAAAAGACACAAAACCTAGGGTTTTTTTCTTCAAAAACCTCCCAAGTCTACCCTCAATTCAGAGTCTAATTTGAAGCTGACTTTCCAACAAACCCAAAACTCTTCCGTGCCTTGTGCGATAGAAGTGGGAGAATCCAGTTTTCCACCAAGATCTACTAAACAAGAATTTCAACAGCCAATTACTGCAAACCAGAGCAAGGTGAAGCCGCAGCAGTTCCGCAGCACCCGGCTCCCGGAGCCAAAACCCACACCCATCCTCCTGACTTTTGATCCTCAGAGGGAGAATTACGTATGTTACCTTGGAGGCCTCGACCCGGTGTGAAGTATTTTGTCTGCTCAAAGGCCCTCATCACGGCTGGTCCTTTCAGGAGATTGACAATTGAATCAACCTGTTGGGGTCAAAGTTCTGTGAGAAGGATGGTTTTTTCCAGCAGCAACTAGAAATTCTTTCCTGAAGAAATATGGACTACGGAAAAGCAGCTTTGGATTCTTTCTTACCTAATGGCTCTAACTGAAGTAACAAACGAGGGAATGTTAGACTAAATCCAAGGGCCTGCTTAATTGGCAGCGTGGAGCTATTTACAGAAAGCTGAAGGAGAATGAGTAAATACATACCATCCTGGTAAACAGAGGAAAGCAAAAGTAAAAAGAAAAAGGAGTATTTGCTAAAGACGCCTCAGCTCAAACACGGACAGTAGTATCAAAGCCAAGAAAAGTAATCTCATACTTGACCAAAAAGATGCTCCAAACAGCTATGGAGCTTATCCTGTTTATCATGGGAGATTCGAACACTTATGGGAAGCTCATCACCTGAAAAATATTTAAAATGAAGAAATTTTAGGAGTTTCAGCGTATCTTCTGAGATCTCTGTAGCTCAGATCACCCAATTTGCACCCAGACTGATGCTCAGGCTTTCAGGGTTACAGCAACTGTTCTCCCTACGTACGCTGCATTAAGTAGTCCCTTGATAACACAGAAGAAATAGCTCTTGGAGAAAGGACCGTACTCAAAACCCAACTGGACAAGCTCCTGGACAACTTGCTCGAGCAGGGGATTGGACTGGGTGATCTCCAGAGGTCCCTTCAAACCTCAACCATTCTGTGACCAGAACAGACTGTTCAGTGCTGGAGAACATCCTAAGCACCAGCGTAAATGGGTAGGTAGCATGAACCAAATATAGCAGAGCACAAAGTCACTGAAATGCACTCACCGGTAAATTTTTTATAGGGACTCTACAGACCACTCACAATCTTCATGTTCTTAATAATTCAAAGGTTCTGGGATTTTAGTAATTCAGCAAAAATACATCACCCAAATCCTGGGCTCAATACGAAGCTTGTAGTAGGACACACCACATCATCTCCTCGGGGAGTACGGAGGAGGAGGACTCTCCTCGGTCACTGCCCCACAGTCACTTGCTCCCCCAGACAATGGGTCGTGCAACCTGAACTCTTTCAAAAGCTGTGAAAAATTGAGCTGAAAACTGGTTTTCCTCCTCGTTGTTGCAGTGACAGGTAAGAAGTACCTACTGGATAATTTATAATCCAAATTTATTCATGGTCGATCTAGACTCATTTTTCTTATGTCAGTGAAACACTTAAATAGCACTTCTCTCCCCTTGATTTTTTTTTTAGCTCCTTTAGATGTCCTTACAGCCAGCAGTTACAACCCTTCACAGGATTTTAATTGCAACAGATGGAGCACGGTGTCAAAGAGCCCTGATCTGGAGTTAACCAGGTTAGCTTTGGAGCCAGGAGAAAATTAAGTCATCAGGAGAGCGGGAGTTTCACTGAGCAGCAGCATTTACCAGCTCAAACACTGCCTGCGCGGCAGGCACAGACACGGTCTTTTAGGCACCTCCCTTGATACCTTCAGCTTGATACTGCCCAAGTGCATATCAGCTCACCTATACCTTCAGCTGAAGATACAGACCCTGGGTCTCCTCTGTTAGTAACACTTATTTATGTCCTTCATCCTCTCCTCTGTATCATTTCTGGACAGCAGCTGCCTAGAACTACAATAGCCTAGAACCACACAGGGTATCTCTGGTACCTTCCGTCACACCATTGGTACTTTCCTGTCGCAACTGAAAACACAACTCTGGGTACAGCCAGCAATAAAATTTGCCTTCTCTGCAGGCAGGTCTCACTGGTGGCTCATAGCCAACTAACACATCCAGTTCTTCCTTTTCCTAAATCATTTCCAAATGACAAACTCCCATCTTAGAGCAAATATTTGTCATTATTAGTCCCCGAGTACCTGACCTTGCCCCCCGCGCAGTGAAATCCCATCTCGCTGCGATTAGCAGCTGCATTTATTTAAATTCAACTTGTAATGGCATAAACAAGAACGTGCTTCTGTCTCGTCTCACATTCCTCCCTACAACCGTTCCCCCACCCCCCCCACCCCGGGCCGTGTCCTGCTGTCCGGGCGCTGGTGCGGACAGAGTTCCATGCTCACCTGAAATGCTCCTGACTGTGCAATGTCACTATGCACTGCCAAGGGCAAGGCGTGACACCGGTTAAAGGCAGTAGCTCCAAGAGCTCTAATCCAGCTTGCTCAGAGGTGCTGGAATGTGGGCTCTTTCATTGCGGTACCTCAGCTAGGCTGAAGCAGTATCAGAGAGTCACAGACTGGTTTGGGTGGGAAGGGACCTTTCAAGCTCATCCAGTCCAACCCCCTGCAGGGAGC
>JAAGNO010006070.1:0-16818 GCA_033439905.1 Ceryle rudis | reverse complement strand
TAAGTCACCCCTTCCCTCCAGCCCTGGTGTGTCATCCTGCCTCTTTGGACAGATAATCCCAATATTATTATTATCCCAATATTATTATTATCCCTCTCCCCCTTCCCATTTTGTTTAAAGTCCTGTCAATCAGCCCAGCAATCTCCTGGGCAAATACCTTTTCCCCCTTTGGGGGAGGTGTCTCCTGTTTAAGGTCAGCATTCCTGGTGCTGCGTAGGCCATCCCATTATCAAAAACCCCAAAACTGTGGTGGCGCCACCAGCCCCAGAGCCATGTGTGGATGTGGTGCATTCTTCTGTTCCCTCCGTTGTTCCTTTCCACTGGAAGGAGGGATGGAAAAATTACCTGTGCTCCCGATTCTTTCACTGCCTTCCCAAGGCTCTAAAGTCTCTCTTAATTGTTCTTGGACTATGTTCTACTGCTTCATCTCCACCCACATGAAAACTTAGAAGTGGATAATAGTCTGAGGATGTCATTAAGCTAGGAAGCTTCCTAGTGATGTCCCTAACTCGTGCTCTAGGGAGATAGCAGATTTCGCCTGCTGCCCCTACCACGTACCAGCCTCCCCTCATTCTCATCATTTGGGCTCCTCTCTATGGCCTGACAGGGGCAGGACACTGAGGCTCTAGGATCCTGGGTGCTCATTGGCGGGTGCTCCCCTTCCTATTTCAAGGTGGGCAGAGCCTGGCTCCACCAGACTATCTCCTGCTCTGCCTCCCTAATGCTCCTCAGCCTTTCAACTTCTTCACTTAGTTCAGCCACCAGGCTGAGCAGATCATCTACCTGGTCACTGTGAACGCAGCAGTTCTCTTGGCTGTCACTCTAGTCAACTAGAGCTTTCATGGTTCACTCTCTACTCTCACACATTCATTTCTTGGATGGCATGACAGCACAGTGGTGACTGTGCCACTTAGAGGATTACAGTAAATTCTCACGCAGATGGTGAAGACCCCACCTAGAGAGGTAAGAGTTAATGAAGGGGAATAAGCATTTGTGCCAAAGATGTTGAATTAACCCTAAGGTTTGGGTGGGATGAACATGAATTTTGACATTTATCAAGACAATAAAGCAAAAAATTTTGGTTAAAGCTGTCAAACTCAGTAAGGGAATGCATCAGTAGACTTTTTAAAGAGCCTTACTGTTTAATTAAACTTTGTTAGCGTTTATCTTAAATGGCTAACAAACAATTGAAAGAGAAAACTATTTGTTGCATTCTTCGCATTCCCTAATCCTGAAGGAAGGTATGAAACTTGAGTTCTATTGAGAGAATGCTGTAATCTCTCCCTTATTCAGTGCAATAATTTATTTTAAACAAAAAGTAGCTATGCTGGAATCAATGTCACTACTTACATAGTCAGTTTCATGCAGGTGTAAGTGCAGTTTGGGTTACAGTTTGCAGCAGCAAGAACTGGTCATTAAAACCCTTCTGTTCCCCACATGGACCTACAAGCAATATAATCTATAAAATAAACACTAGACTTCATATTCATCAGCTGCATCAATTCAGAAAATGAAACATGCATAATAAATATTTCAGGCCTTCTTGAATGTGGAGAAGTCTATAGGTTTTAAATTATTTGCTTTCCATTCTTGGTGAATTGCTGGTATAGAACACTGACAAGAGATGTGGCTTTGTGTATTTGTATTGTGAACACATTTTCTGGAGTTTGTCCTCATTAAAGAGATGGTGAAGGCAGCTAAGATCTGCATTTTAATTTTATTTCTGGTTAATTTCTTAGGGAGTGGGACATGTTAATGTGTCTAATGCAAACCTGATATGTATTCCCTCAATCACTATGTGCAACACTTGTGACAGAAATGCTCAACTAAGTAAGGTGTTCCTGCCTTACTATTTTGAAAGGAAAAGCATGCAGGTAATTTAACAAAAGATATCATGTAAGACTTATGAAATCAGTGGATGCTATTTCTCTCTTTCCTTAGGTACAGAGAAGAAAGACTGTCGCCCTGCAACTGTGCAGAAAAGGACAAACCAACATCACAGCAGAATCCTAACAGAAATGAGAGACACCCCCTCACCCCCTGAGGAAATTATTATTGTGATGCTTTTAATGGTGAAAGTGTCATCGCTACAAATGTATCACTGTTTTAAAGTACACTTTAATATCAGCAGTATTGCATCTTAATATAGTACTGGTGTATTTTCCTGTCTCCTAAATAAAAAAGAATACTGCATTGCCCATGGCCACAGATGCTATTGAAAATAAACTGAAAGAGAGCATCAGAATGAATGCCCTTCTATGGATGCTGCATTTTAAAAATGTTTGGAAATATATTTGATTACAGGTCAAGAACCATGGTTCATTGGTATATGCTTACATTTAAGCAAAGGAATAGTTTAACTGATTATAATGGTATTATTCAGGTGTTTATTAAAAGTGGTTTGCTGGATTGGCAAAATTAATATATTGAACTATACAAGTGAAATAAAAGCACCTTTGCAAATTTCCTTTTTCTGTCTTGATTAGTTGTGACTTTAGTCTCACAACATTCCAAACCCCAAATATTACTGTGTTTCTACAGTTCTTAAGTCTACTGAAAATAGGATATTATATTCCAAGTAATTCACATTTAATTATGATGAATATTTTCACATCTTTCTAAGGAAATTGTCTATGTAGTCAAAAATATATTCCTTTCTCCCAGGAAAGAAGCCTCATCTTCATCTCTGGAGGCACCAATATTGCTATATGATAGATAGATAGATAGATAGATAGATAGATAAATGGGAACCTCTTATATATTCTTTCACTTGAGAGAAAATACACATTTCATTTTCCTCTGCAGCTGTTTCACTTCTGCTCATGTCATCTTTGGATATATAAGGAAAATATCATAACTGTAGCTTCCCATTATATGTAATCTAATTTGAGCCTTATGACACATTTTATTAAGACTTCTAAATCATTCCTTAGATGTTAAAAGACATTTATATTTTTATTTAATCTGTGGAAGTCATAAATGCTAATCGTCAATTCGTATACCCAATCTTTAGCCTTGCTATGTAAAATTGTCTTCTTTATATAAGCTTGCCTATTTCCAAAATGTTGTAAAAGTGATGGTATGCTAAACAGCAAAGCCAATAAATTTTATTTAAAACATACTGTAAATACCTGGTTCATCTGTACAACTTTTAAGCATAGAAGGTATTTCTCTGCTATAGGAGATATAGCAAGATAAACAACTACTAGTAAAATGATGGTTCATGATTCACTAAGATATAGCTTAAACCTGGAGATGCAATTGTACATACAGGTGAGAAATCTCATGTTAAGAGTCACTTCAAAGAACTAATATGCACAGACGAGCCTTTGACAACAGAAGAAGCATGCAAAACCAACCAGGTCTATGAAGAGTAAATACAAAAGAAGGGAAAAAAACCCTGCCAGTCATGCCAACTTGGGCAATAGATTTCTGCTTTTAACCTTTCACTCGACCCATTTAGATGTTGATCTACTGGACTTCCACGTAATGAATAGCCAGTGCATGTGTGTGTCATAAAGGCCATACTGTCTCCACAGTGAGTTGAATATATCCTCAATAGATCAGGTCTACAGCACAGAAGGTTCACCTATGTTTGTGTCAAGTTTTTCCCAGCATGCCTCAAACATTCTGTGCATTTACACAAGAAATTTGCTTATGTGTATATATATGACTCCAGAGCTAATAATCATGGACCCACTAATTTTGGAGAATAAATGACAGTTTGAGCAGTCTGGTACCAACAGCCCTGAGTAGGAACATAACATTGTGACCCGGTAGTAATGCAGGTATGACCTGTCTCTTCAGTATGTTCTCTAGGGCACCACTATATTCTTATACAGAAGAATGGAGGTTCCCGCTGCCCTCTCTTCACTTCAATTTCTGTCAAATATAACACTTGGCACATCAGGAGTCATGGTTTCAGTCTCTGGCCTCTATGAGTGATGCCATGACAAAAATCCAAGCAGCACCATATCTTTATTATAACTTGAGGCCCTATATGCCTGATGTAGCTCCTCCCAAACATTACATTCACAAGATGGAAACTTGGAGAGAGGTTGTGGCACCACACCACTCAGCAGCAAAACTGAGTTTGTGGAAAGTGTTCTCGCCAGTTTCATCATAGACCCTTCAGATATTTTTCTAAGCAGGTGGTGCAGGTGCTTCTTCTCCAGATACAGAGTATGGCACCTTACTACTGAGAAACACAAGAATGAGGAAGCTTGTGCTTCTCAAAAGTTTTAACTACTGGAAGTAGATGACACAGAGGGATTTCCTGACTCTGATGGTTCTCATGAGCCAACACCTGCATGTTGTTTAGAAAAAAGAAGCATATTAACTTGAACAACCATAGTACGTAGGCCACAACATTGCTAGATGAGTGATAAAAAATAGAGGTAATATTCATACCTTTCTTACTTTAATTTATTTTTTCTAAATTGAAAAAAACCCCTCATTCTGCATGCATCATTGTTATATAAAATTCCAATACTCTGAAATCTGTTCTAATGAATAGCAATAACTTGGTGTAAAGTTCCTTTTCTTAGACAATATTCAGAACCAAGTAATAAGTAAATCCAAGGTATTACAGCATGTGTGACCCATCATTACAGAGAGCAAATTTTCTGTGGTTTCAGATTGTGTTGAAAGATATCACCACAGAGAAGTAGAATCAGAATTATTCTTGAATGAGTGTTTTGCTCATCTTCCTCTCTCTTCTGTTTACCATAAATTTTCTTGTTCCTTTGTAATTAAAAATTATCTATGTTCTAATGGAATTAAAATCCCCATGTCATTAGATTGTCAATTTATGGGAAGATTTCTGAGACTGCTTAATTCATAGCCCTTCTGTGAATTGGAATCACATGTCAAGAGTTTTGGTGATGAAGTTAATTTGGGTTTTAAGAAAACTCCCATGGTTTCCAAATGGTGGACACTGAAGATTAACACAGTCCTAGACTTTTTCAGGTATGCTAGTCATCTCTGTTCAACCAGTTCTGCTGCAGTCTCAACAGAATGTCTGTCACAGGAAAATATCTGTTACAGAACTGTTCATAAAAATTAAAACCTTTTCATTTTGCATTGCAATATTACAGAAGCAAAATGGCAGTTTCTTCACATTTAACAGACACTGTTTTACAAGTGTGCTGAATAACAAACAAACCTCCAGGGAGCCAAGTACCAAAGTCAGGAACACATTTGAGAGGAGGCTGAGATATGTATTTTTAGAAAATTGATATGTAGGTAACTGGCTGCAATAGTTTTTACAGACGTGATGATGCCTGACACTAACGGTCTTTCTTTTGTTAAGCAAAGGAAAGTCTTATCCTGTTCATGTTCCTATGAGCTTGTTCTGCATTACAGTAGCCTGTGTGTATTAAAGAGATTTTCTGCAAGGAATTGTCCTACTGTATTAAGAGTGGAGAGAGGGTGGAAGGAAAATGGAGCAAAATAAAGACTCTTCCCCACATGATAATCTGCTTAGTGTTAGGTGGAATTGTGTTTAACTTGTTGGATTTTATAAACCTTTTCATTTTACATCTTCTGTTGGTGGTAGCAAAGTACAGGACCTAAAACCAGAGCCATACTTTATGACCAAATTATCAAACATGGTCAGACTATCTTGGGCTGCTGGTTAAAATTAAAAAATTACTTCAAATTGATTTAAGCAATTTAGATTGTAATTTGTTTCTAAATTTCTTAATAGAGATAAACTTAAACATTGTTCATATAAAGTACAAGTGATTTACATAACTAACATAAAAATAATTATTGATAAAATGTAACAGTAACAGTGGTTTCTTTTTAAGGATTATTTTTATATAGTATTAACTAGAGAAAAAGAGGGAGGTGATACAGAAAAAAAAATCCTCAAGGAAGAGGTGAAAGACCATCTGGCTGTTAAATCTGGCCTAAATAACCTTTTGTTATTTTTTCTATGGTGACACCTAAGACATCAACAATAAGAAGTATAAACTTCATCCACTCGCACATCTGGCTACAATAACTCAAAGCAGAGTACTGTGATTTCCAGCTCCCACTAGATGTCACTACAGGACATCAATTCAATTCAGCGCTGTCGCACGTCCCTGGAATTTTGACAACTAGAAATGATACCCGTGGTTTTGTTTATAAAACTACTGTAACTGTTTGCACATTTTAAAAAAAATGTAACCAGAAGTTAAACTTAAAGAATAAAATTCTTAACAAATACAGTGTCAGGCTGCTTTCTGAATATCAGTTGAGTAGAATGTGCATTACCTAGAAGTAACTTGTATATACCTTTCAGAGACTCAGGCCAAGCATCACAATATTTAATATAGCATAGGCATCTGGATACCATTTTATTTACAACTAATAAATGAATACTTTTCAAATACTAAACATGCTAAAAGTTCACACAAATTTTTAGCTGAAATATTGACAGGTGTGTGGTAGAGGATATATGAGTTTTTTTGTCTGCAAAGCAGTCTCACTTTTTAAGATTAATTTAACCAGGAATTAATAAATGGAAGACTATGAATAATCGAAAGTACTTTATTTTGCATGTGGTATTCAAGCTTCCAAACTGGACATTCAAATGGCACTAACTGTCTCAGTTGTCTGCAGATAAAATAGTTTTGTATTCATACGTTGTTCATCAATACATACATTCATTATTTAACCAGCTGTAATGTTCTTTCAAAAGTTATATAAATAATTATTAAGGTAGCACTCTGCACTTTATTACAAATGCAACTTTTATTGAATAGTGTTTCCATAAAACCAGTCAAATTTAGACTTTTATAAATTCTATGTATAGTTTGAGTTCATTAGCTAAGAACAGCATTTAAGATTTAGTGTGATGGATGGATTTCTGTGTCAGAACTTTGTTGAAATTGTAGTAAGTGGATTTCCTATTGCTATATAAAATAATATAAAAAGCAACGTTGATTCTAATTGCTGCTGTGTCAGTGAGGTCATGTGCTTGGGGTTACATCATAGTAAGATGAAGCTTTTGATCAACAGAGTGCAATTTCTTTAATATTACTTTGTCTAGATTTTTATTTTAATGATTTGATCAGCTTTAGGTATTATCAAGTTAGACTTGTCTTGGACATAAATAGCAGATATTTGGTGATATGCCATATCATATGCCATTGACTGGTAATTGCCATCACTTTGTCCCCTCCACCATTATAAATTTTTTTACCAAAAATCACTTTAGAGACAATGTCAGACTAAATAACATTAAAATGATTGCCTATAAGAATCCAAGATTATGTGCCCTTGCATGCAAATATAAGCAAATGCTAATGAGGGAGTATTAGGGGTGTTAAAAAAATATTAGTTGTTTGATATCCTACACATGTAACTTCACGTAGTACCCATTACAATTAATAGGAACTGCAAATGCATATGGAAGAGAAACAAAATAACTAGTATTTAAAGCCTTTAACTCAGCTTCTTATAGGAATCCTCTAAATGGAGAGCGTATACACTGCAGGTCTAGCAGGTTATGTTATAAACTATAGTGGAAAGACATCAGACTACATTTTGGATTTAAATTACTGTTGAATTAACTGTCCCAAACTAAAGGACTAATTTCAGTTGTCTTTACTAAGGTTTTCTGGAGGCTGGGACGGTATGATGAATTGGATGAATGTGGAGTCAGGGTAAAGGTGAAAAAAATTTGTTAAGAGTGAGCCCAAGAGGACACATGGACATGTTTCCAGCACCTCCAAGAACTGCGTGCTGTTCACATGTAGCAGCAGCAAAATATGCTATGTGATGAAAAGTTTCTGTGGAATAGGACCTGAACAGGAGCTGTTCTCCATCTAAATGACTGTAATATACCATTTGGAAGGCAAGATGACATTGGGGGTATATGGACAAGCCAATTGGCTACTTGGCATTCAAGCTTTCATTTTTAACAAGTCTTTAGACAAAACAATTGTGAAGGAAACAGAGAATGTGCTTCAGTATAATTCACAAAACAATGCCTTTCTGAGCTGGCGGAGAGGTGAAGCAATAGCTGTGAGATGTGAACTGCCTGTTTTTATTTAGTAAAGAAAATAAGCCCCAGAATTACGATAAATAACACTGACTCTCAGAGATGAGTTGCTATTGTTCAGATTTCTGCAGCTGTACCAGCTGATAGTTTCCAATTAGGATGAAATTATTTATAACCAAAATGTGGGCCAAAGTAAACTGAAATCACTAAGTTCCAAAATAATGTGAAAAGAGAGCGAAGAAAATAGAAATACATTAAAAACTCTACCGACCATAAAACCCAAATCACTTCATCTCACAAAACAAGCCAACCCATCTTGCCTGCAAAGGCTGAGCTCCAGTATGGCATTGTCTCATGGACTAAGCAGTATAACTACTTCTGCCTCTAAATACTTGGTCATACATGGTTGATGCAGGAAGCGATAGGCTGTTAGAGTTCATTCACCATTTTAGTTAATACCGCAGAATCAAAGCTAGCAGTCATCCTGTAGGTTAAATTCAATGTACTGTTCCTTGCTTCTGTTATAAGAAAGAAAAGGAAGACTATGATCACATATGACTAGAGAATACATATGGCAACTTATGCAATTCCTTTCCTTTTTATTACTAACATTTACCACAACAAATTTCCAGGTGAATGAAACATTGCAAGCTGCAGACAGAAGCAAAGCCTTCTTGAGTCTATGAATGTGATTGCTTCAGGCAGTACTGCTGAACAGATCACTCTCCTCTAGCAACCTTTCATGCTGGAATATTGAAATTCCAAACAAAACTAGAGATATATATGAGGTATCAGAACCTGTGGAAACTTTGCTTGTTCTCTGTTTTTTGCAGTTGCAAGTAGCAGGACTCAGTACCCTAGGTTTCTATGTGTTACTTCGTTATAGATGCAGAAAGCAAAAGTTGGAGTGGAGCAGTGGAATTAGAATTAGAGGCCTTGAAATAAAGGACATGGCAGAGTCTCTCAGGAAGGCTAAGGGGAGCAGGAGAGAGAAACTGTATCATGGTGTTGTTTTGCTTATATTCCTAATTATTTCAGACTTCCTAACAGCTGAGCATATATGCAAGGCTTACATTTTTGACTTTTATGTGTCATTTACCTTTTAAAGTGACACCTTGCATATTACAAGAAATAATACTAAATATAATGTCTGCTTTCTAACCCTGTGTTAGAGAGGCTAGAATTAGAGATATCTCTGCAGTCTGTTGAATTCTACCCTGCCTGACAAGCACAAATATTCCCAAGGTTAGGTCCAGTTAAAAACAATGTGAGCAGCGTTCCCTGGGAGACTGGTCCAACATGTAATTACCATAACCAAGGGTTTAGATCAATGAGAAAGTGACTACATTACTATTCTGTATGAGTATGCCAGATTTTTTCCCCTGCTTTAGACAGGTTCTAATTAACAATGTTAGAATTTGTAAGTAATACAAGTTGCTGTGACTTAAAATTTTATTTCTGCCCTCAGGTATCAAAACAACTTAATAACAGGGGAGAATTTTAAAGTTACTTCAAGAATTTAAGAGCATACTTACCCTTTCTTTGTAGAAAGGATGGGGTATCTTAAAAAACTGACAAAATGGTACAGAACTCACTTAGGAGAAAAGTGTATAATCATACACAAGAAAAACTTCCTGTAACATTGTAGTTGCTCTCTAAAAGACACCCCCAAACAACTACGTGAGGGTATCTTTTATAATATAATTTAGTAAGACTTGTTATCAGAGGCCTGACAGGTGATACTATTTGTGGAAAGGAATACATGATGGCTGCATGCATTACTTTTTGCAATTCAGGCAGAGCACTGTTGCCAGCAAAGCCTGGCAAGAGAGAAAATATCAATATTCCACACCAAAATTACTAAGCAGATAGGAGAAATTCCCAAAAGTTAAAACAAATGTGCATTGGCAAAGGACATAGGCTGTCCTTATTATTAATGTGCTTTGCTTTTTGTCT
Source organism: Ceryle rudis (assembly GCA_033439905.1). Classification (NCBI taxonomy): domain Eukaryota; kingdom Metazoa; phylum Chordata; class Aves; order Coraciiformes; family Cerylidae; genus Ceryle; species Ceryle rudis. Next base: position 6,869 of record JAAGNO010006070.1, on the reverse strand, counting down.
GCCTGAGAAAGATGGAGGCGGGAGTCTGTTAAATTATTTGAGTTTCAGTCAATAGATCTGAGTAACCATGTTTCTGAAAAACAGAACCTATATATGCTACATTGATTTAAGCAGTAATACATAATCTGTTCTCCTGGCTTTTCTATAGAAAGATGCTATTTACATTGAGGATGTTGTTCAAACAGAAGAATCCCAGAAGGCGAGTGTAACGTAAACCATAATAATATGGAACCAAACAAAACATTATCAGACTTACCAGTAAGTAAATAAAGCACATTTATTTTTCCTGTTATGAAAAAAAAATCTCATCAAGTAAGCTGACTGACTGATTTTCTCCATCATCACTTCTTCCATGGCCTGGTTGATGGATGTAATGTCCAAGTTTCAACTGAACCTATTTATTGAAGTCTGCATGTTTATACATAACATTATATTATGTTATATAACCCCCCCCCAATAATTCTTGCTTTCTTTGGCAGCAGCATAAGTTCAGAATAAGTTTCTTTCATCACTGATAGGACACAGTGTCCATGCTACAGTACTATCCACTTCTTATCAACTGCTGAAGAGATTAAGTGTAATCGTTTTCCTGATCAGACTCCTCTAGGTGATCTAGTTATTCCTTGTTTGGTCCAACACAAATTTTCTCGAGGATCTCAGGATATTTTATATGGACTGCAGCCTTTGCAGGTAACTAAATAGTAAGAGTTTACCAAGATTTTCTCACAGTCTATGCAAGGCAACCTTTCTACTGACTGGTGGTGGTGGTGGCATGTAAGTGATGCATTAAATTGTCTATAAAATCTTAAACTGACACATGAAAAATACTGGTTGTGATGTAGAGTAATTCATAAGTAATTTGACATGATCTTTCCTAAGAACAACTGATGCATCCAAAGTATCAATAATTCAGCCAGTGAGACAACTGAGCAGTTTGTTTCAGTGGATGCTTACTGTCTTCACGGGGTACTTTCATCATCCTAGTTTCCTTTAGAGCATCCTTTTTTTTTTAACTGTACCAAAACTCTCTCAGCAGAGAGAGGACAAGAAAATCATAGAAATGGAACATTTCCTACTGAATGCTAAAGATTCTCTCATTTTCATTTCACCTGCAAGAGTGCTTGACAAGTGTTACAAGAGAATGGACCCAGCTAGGTGAATAAATCAAAACATTTGATATGGTATATCACCAAAAAATTAAAATGTTATCACAGGACCTGGAGTTCTGTTTGGAAAACAGTTTACTTTTCTGGCCTAGCTACACTCACATTCTTCCCATTATTCCATCTACTCTTCAAAGTTAAAATGCTTTAGGTAGAAGAAATTCCCCTTGGAAAAAGGAAGATCCTTCTTGTTCCTGTGTGTTTATGTAAAATCATATGAGGAAACCAGCTCTGTGGAAAAGCTTCTAAGCTGTGGTAATGGGTAACCATTAGTGAACAGAGAAAAAATAATTCCAGTATATCCATGTTCTGTCATGTCTTGTTGTGTGCTGTCTGATAATGCACTAAGTTTATGTTGTTTATGATATCCCATGTTCTTATGCCTAACAACAGTCTTAAAAATGCAAGCGGAGAGGAGAGGAGATGGTATACGTCATTACAGGTTTACATCTGTGCTAGCTTAGTGACTTCAAGTGTGAGTGTGATCACGAAAAACTACTGTGAATTTGCTTAAGAATGTCTATGCTACTGACACACCTATGATGCTTAAACAGCATTTTAGTGTTGTGTAAAGGTGTTAAGAAAATATTAGTAGCACTTCACATATATAGACAGACAGACAAAACCAGTTCTTGTTGCTTCTACAGCAACAATGTAGTACAGCCATAACTAAATCTTCATCGGACTTTTTTTTATACTACAGCTGTAAAATCCTGCTGAAGAAAAAGAATCATTACAGGTGGGATTGGTGTCCTGACTATTAACTCTTGCTGCTTCTTCTATTTGCCACATTTGAAACTTCTTTCTGCTTTCAGAGAATAAGAATTTTTACCACATTTCATGCTTGCAGTCCCTGATGGAATTTTTATCCATAAATTTGCACAGCATACACAAAATACTGAGTGATCAGCATTTTATATGACACACGTGAGAAGAGTATAACACAACAGCAGAGACGTTGTTCATAGATCAGTGAGGCGGGTGACAAAATACTAATTTCCCTAGAATTTAAAACACAGTATTGCTGATATGGTATACAGAATTCTTGTGTTATTACATAAACAACAATTAATGGAATCAAGGGAAGGGCAAAGACCTAACAATGTCCCTTTTTCCATCATTGTCAGATTAGCAGCAGGGATTTTTTTCCACTGTAAATAGGATTAAACAAGACAGAAATCAAATCAGGCAGTACATGTACTTATATGAAAGCAATATAAGAATATTAACACAAATTATTCCCTGAAACTGAAGAGCAAAGTTACCTAATATCTCTAATATATTTGGGGTTTTTTTTTCTTTCTTCTTCAAGGGATTCTCCAAATAGCTATAAAAACCAAAATTCCTACACTTTCACACAGATGGCTATGCATTCTTCCCTTCCACTTTAGATTACTTCAGAAGCTATACTCCAAGGCAAATTAATAAGTAGAAATACCTCTATGATACATATTTCAACTGTATCTTACTAAAATACTCATTCTATACCTGAAGTTGTTCTTTCCTGCTACTTCATAATCTTACCACTACAGAAATGGTGATACTTTTATCGATAATTTGTACAGTAAGGTGAATAGTTTTGAAACACAACATCAAAAATAGCACCCAGGAGGCATATCCAGTGCTACACAGTAAGACTTGTGTTGTAAGCTGGGTCATGTGACAGACATGCCCATCCTTTTGACAAGTCATGAGATTGAATAGGGGAGTTGTATTCCTAGTCAGGATCCATCCCTGCTGAGGCTCTGTGATTAAGTAAAGGACAATGCTATTCCTTGGGAAATGTGGCAGGGACACACTGATACGAATTTTTGCAGAGGTAATACATCCCTAGAAAATCTGAATGACATGAAATCAATCTTGCTTGTGTATATTTCACGTTCCACTTTGCACAAATTTCTCAATATTTTTGATGGCTATTAAAAAAGTTGCTTGTACTTTGTGCTTATGTCTTAAAGTTTCTTAATGCTCATGTTGTTGCTCCCTAGATTAGTTGGCTCCTACCACTTATATGTTGGTGCGTTTCAATGTTTCTTCTTCTATACAGCTTGCAAACATTTTGAGGAAAGCAATCCTAGTGAGAGAAGCTATACGCTAGTAAATGTCAAGTGTTTAGAAAAAAACAGCTCACTATCTTTGCTCTCTGACTTTAATTATGTTTCAGAATTAGATGTTGGTTTATAAGCACTCTGAATAAAGCAGAATATGCCAATCTTAGTATCTGACAGAATGCTACTATTTCCACTTAGAATGGCAAAATCCATTATCCTTTGGCTGTGTTTTTTAAAAAGTATTTCTGGTTTTTGTTCATGATGCTTTTTAGAGAGATCTTTGGTTTTCTTTAACATTAAAGCTATGTCTTAGTCTCTTATTTCAATGCTGTCACCTGCATAAATATTTTTTTAGGCTCTCATTTGAAGTCTAGTTAGCAAGGATAGTTGTCCGTCACATGTAGACAACTGTCATAGTCAACAACATCAATACTGTGATGTTCAGTTGTGAGCTCTCTTCAGCACATACATTAATTATACATCAGGAAACATTTTCAAGAATTCACTGAAAATTTGCAGTCCAGATTGTCATTTTACAATTAAACACTTATCTAACAACTTATGCTGACGTAACATGAAGTTAACAGCTCGTGGAGTGCTCTTCCCACAGACTTTTCTCCTTCCCAAAAATGAATACTAAATGGATGTCTCTGAGAGACAGGAGTCTGTAAACATAAGGTATAACATATACTTGTTTTTTTCTCACTGGTATGTTTTGGGATGCTGGTTTTGTGCCACAGAAGAAGCTTTAAGCAGTACCCAATCCCCACACCCTTTCTAGTTTTTGCAGGTCACAGAGTTTGAGAAGCTCTCAATTCAATTTTCAGTTCTGGTCAGTCAGAGGATGAACATTCAAAGTCAATCAGATGTTTCCTTGCTCATGATATGCCAGATTCTTTCAGGCCTCCACAACAGAAGACAGCATTCATCCCATTTAAATCATCTGTCTAAACTGACCTACCTATATTTCATGTGAGCAGAAATAAATACCGGATTGTCTCAACTAGACAACATTTTTCCCATTCCCCAGAAATATTGCTACCACTAGGAAGTGGCTTTGTTATTCTATATTGTTTTTTTTTTTTATTTCAGAAGATTAAGTGTAGAAATATTGTGTACATGAGTGTACATTATATATAATCTAGTATGTTATCATTGTAATGCACACAAATTTCCTGTTGCAGATTAATGTAAATACAAATGCCCATTTCCCATCCCTCTCAGACCTCACAGTGCATCACACCATTTAGTTTAGGAGAGGCTTCCTTTCTGTGCTAAACTTATCTATCACTTCCGTATGAAAACTAAAAATTGTATTGGAACTTAAGATTTTAAAGATGATGATAAACTTTTAAAAATTAAAATGCCTTTGCAACACTTAATGGATGTTACTCTGAAAATGCCTTCTAGTCTCCTTCTCTCCTAGAGGAATAGTTTCACAGTTGAATGTCATCAAGAGGTTATGCTCTATACTGTTTTAAAAATAAGTGCCTCACTTTCAAGCTTTTTATGGAGATGGTTTCCTCCATACATTCCAAAATTAAACCACAGATAGTGTTTTGATGTGGAACATAGACCCAATTCATATAATTTCTTATCCCATTAGTTGTTTATTTTAAAGTACACATATCCTACCAATATGAAAAAGTGATTAATCCTATCTAGAGTATTCAGTCCTGTCAGGAGCAAAATATCAGGACTAAAAATATTGATAATTAATTTACAGCTTCTAATAAACTCTCTGTAGCAGTAGCTGTCAAACATAACACACAAGCCATTTTTTCCCAGTACAGAAGTAAGCGCTCATCATAGCCAGGGTTATTAGTGACTACAACTACTGATGGTGGCTCCTGTACACACAAAAAAGTTAAAAAGCTTTGCTCTAAGGTCTCTCCTTAATTTTAAGGAAACATTTATATTTGTAGAGTGAATTGTAGGAAATGCTTATTTATTACACAATTTTTAGAAATATCAGTCTTCTTTTTAGAAATTTACTTGAAAATTTTTAACTAGTGCAGTGTTCATTTAATAATCTGAAAGATTCATTACTACATAACTAGAAAAGGTTGTATCTTAAATATAACAAGACCATTTACATATCTAAAAAGCCTTGTTAAATCATGTAAGTAATTATAAAATTAAATCATTATATTAATTGGGAACCTATCTGGTAGTCTAGTATACCTCAGTGATTTATTTACAAATTTAGTAAATGCAAAGGAAGTTTTCCAAAGTTTCCTAAGGAGATTTCATAAAGACCAACTTAATGAAAGATATTTCCTTTCTTATCCTTGGGTCTTGGGGAGGTCATGGAAGCAACTCTGTACTGTAGCTGCTACAAGAGAGAATGTCACTGAATGATACACATACACAGGCAAAAACAATGGGATGAATTTTTTCACTTATGAAGTTTCATACTAGATAAGTACTTCAGAAGACTTACAAATAGTTTGGTTTAGACCCATGCCTTTAATGTACCTGAAGATCTCTCTGAAATGACAAGTGGATTCAAAGACAGTAGTATTCCACTCCTGAAATGCATTAGAGGAAAAAATACCACATAAATTTGATCCAAATGACTAAGTTTAGCTACTGCATGAACAAATCAACATGACAAGGTAATGTCATTTCATTTAAAAAAGTAATTGTTGTGACATGTTTGATTCAACCTACAGTAATCTGATGGGCCTTCGGAGTGTAGAAAACCTGAAGCTGGCTTAGCTTCATCTGTTTTGGCACTTAAATTGTGTATTAATTAATGATGTGAACTTTGAACACATAAGGCAGTTTTCATCATACGCTAACAAGCAGTCTCATAGTGTCTCCTCATCAACCCTAGATTCATGTTCTACTTCCACCACCTTTTCAAGCATTTTGAAATGACACCCTAGGTTCTTAATCCTTCTCCAACTGAACTCTTTTCTCCCCCCGGGACCTGTATTGAAAACAAGAATGAATAATTAACAGTTTTTGTCATTGTTGAGAAATCCTTAGCACTTATAATTGTAGAGGCTTCCAGCAGTAGTGTATACTTCAGTGGAGTCAGTTCAGATTCTTCTGTTTAATCTATAATATGGATTAAAACGGAGACATGAGGTGATGTATTGGAGCTTTCACTGAAGATGGAAGAAGCATACAGAATCAAAATACAATTTTTGCACATTTCCAATGTTTTTGATATCAGGCATTTTCATTAAAAATCTTGTGAAAGAAGTATGTTGAAGGTGTAAATTCTCATGTAGGCCAAACTGTGCTTTCTAACAGCTTGAGAGAAAAAATTTCAACCAAATGTTTCTGAGAACTTTACTAATATTAACCCCTTCGTCCTGGTTTTTGATCATTAAGTTTCAGAGAATACCTTGCTCTGAAGTTGTTACACTTTTATGTCAATGTCATTTGTAAAGTAGGCTGACTGACTATACTGTATGTGTTGTGCTATATTTTAAAACTGACTCAAACCCTTTTGGAAGAGAACCTTTCAAAAGTGCCAAGACTTAAACAACAGGGGACTGTCTATATTTCCATAACCTGAGCCATATTAGCATCACTGATTTTTTTACTGAAGAAAAGGAACTAGAAAGATCAGACAGGGCACTCCTAAAAATAATTAAAAAAAAAAAAAAAAAAAAAAAAAATACAACCAACCCTGAAATCT
>JAAGNO010006069.1:39093-87447 GCA_033439905.1 Ceryle rudis | reverse complement strand
TTGTGTTCACAGCAGACTAACTACTGCAGAGGATAATGTATGAACAAATGCCAAAGGCAACAGCTCAGAGATATATTGGGAAGGGGCTGTGTACTTCACCTGCAGGGAACACAGCGCTTGCCACCAGCCACCACACAGCCGCTTGGGAACAGCTCCAGGCAAGCTGCTTCCACTGTGCAAAACTCAGTCCCTAAACACCAAAGCTGTCTTAAAGCCCTGTTGGATGCTGTCTCTGTGTGGCTATTTGCACTGTGGAGCTTACAGTAGAAGAACTGGAGTTTGTATGGTGCTTAAGAAATAGTCCACAGACTTAGATACCTGCAGCATATGAAGGCACGGACCCCAGCTGAAGGTGCAACCAGGATCAGCTTTATTGAGAGCACACAGACTTTTATACCCTTAGGGATTCTGTTTATAGCACATCTATTTATAGCACACGCTGACTTTTATACTCCCAGCCCCAGGGGGTGCTACTTCCAGATGCTATTTATAGCACACAGGCTTTTATACCCCCAGCTCCAGGGGGTAGTACCCCTGCAAAAAGTTTTTCCATCGGCCTCACAGCAGCCGGACTTCCAGCCACTGTTCATGTGGCCTGTCCTCTAATCACCGTCCAGGTCCTGCCACTTCCTCCTTCCTCCGTCTCGGCCTGAGCATCGACCCCCACAGATGCCTATTACAGGATTTGCCCACATCTCCAGGATGAAAATTCATTGGCTGTGTAGTGTGAAGCATCAAGGTTGCCTTGTGTACCCCTTGATACAGGTGCAGGTTCATATGCACCTTGCACTTACCAGGGTGCTCAGAGAAGCTCTCTTGAGACATCCATTCTACCAGGAGCTACGGAAGGCTTTGTGCAAGAGTAGAAATGCTCATCACAACAGGCTATTAGTCTGAAGGGCTAACTGTGAGCATGACTTCTGTGGGGCCCTCTCTAACAGCAAGCTGTGATGCCAAAAACTACTGTTCCTGGCCAGTGCTGAGGAGCACCAAGGTAGTGATTCACAAAGATAATACTTAAATATGTGCACAGGGGAAGCTGATGAGCTGAGGCAGAGTCTGCAGATGGTGCTGAACTCTTTCCTGCAGTCTTTTACCAGGTCAGCAATTTCTAGATGTGTATTTTGTTTGAGGCCTAGACCATTTGGCAGTCTTATTTCTGCTTAATTAGCTTCATGATTTAAAACTATTTGTGGCCTCCTAATGAACTGGGGAAAACCCAGCAGTTGTTAGCAGCTGGCTGGGATTTTAACAGCAGCCATGTGTGTTCAGCAGAACAGCAATAAAGGAGTGAGAAGCAAAGTCTGGCAGTACTGCCAGGGGTCAGGACATGCGAGGGCTATCTCCAGTCCTGTTAATGTTCACCATTAATGCAGAACAGAATTTCAGCTAGACATAAACAGCTTTGTTAAGTGACAGTGACAATGAAGGCTTTGACAGGAGGTTTAGGTTTGTGCAAAGTCCCGTGTCCTGCTAAGGAGGATTTGAACTAAGATGCTGTATGGCGACTGGAGCAGCTGAAGAGCAAGGGCATGTTCCCATTGGACTGTCAACATTTCCCAACCCTGATGAGGTTTGCCAGTGAAAATCTGCCAAAACCCTTGGGGACTGTGTGGCCCAGTTCTATTACACAGCCCTGTGAGGCTTCACCAAGAGGTGGACGTGACCATTGCTGGGTGGTGGTAAATTTAATTGTTCTGGCTGTGCCTGTGCTTTAGGGCTCAGGCTCCGAGCCTGTAAGTTTGATGCTTTCTCAAGCGAAGCAGCTGAGCCTGTATCCCAATTTCCCAGTGATCTGGAGAAGGTCTCCCCTGATCTTTAACAGTCTATGACCATTCAAGAGAAAACCTCCCATGACCACAGTCTATTTCTTCTGATAATCCTCCTTCTTTTAGTGATTCTCAATTATTTCTGATGCAGATTTTTACAGAATTATTTTGGCTGCTCCTAAACCCCAGATCACAAATCTGATACAACTCTCCTGAAGATTTCTAACACTAGTCTGGACAAAAGATATAACATAGCCTTTTAGTTAATATATGCATACTGAGATTCGGTCTGTAAAACTTAATGCTTCATTTTTCCTGGTCTGCAATTTGAAAAAACTAAATCACAGCATGTATACTTTTTGTAGCTGCCTCTCCTGTTTTGATTGTATTTCCCAAGTTTAGAGATAATATGGAGAGCAGTTGCAATATTGCTAAAACTGTGCTTCAGTGATAACTAATTCAAGAAAAGAAGCAGTTTTTATGAAAGAAACTATATGTTCCTGGTGAAAACGCTGTTCAGATGCATGAAATACTTTGCTAGCTGATGTACCTGTAGGAAGGCTGGCACCAGAGTCTAAAAGCGTTCTCTTAGGTCATTCCAGTTCTTCAAGAAACTAACACCATCTTTGCTCTCGAGACAGAGGAAATGGTCTGAAGTTGCGGCAGGGGAGGTTTAGATTAGATTTTAGGAAGAAATTCTTTACAGAAAGAGTGGTGGGGCACTGGAACAGCCTTCCCAGGGAGGTGGTTGAGTCACCATCCCTGGAGGTATTTAAGAAACGAGTAGACCTGGTGCTTCAGGACATGCTGTAGTGGCAGGCATCTAGGGGGTTATTTTCTGTGGTTTGTGTTTTTGAAGTCATGTTTGATCAGGGTATTTAGGTGTTTGGGGGTTTTTTACGTGTTTTTTTTGTTATAGGTAGGGTTGGACTCGGTGATCTAGGAGGTCCTTTACAACTATGAATATTCTGTGATTCTGTGACAGTTGTGGGTTTTTTACTATATAACAAACATGAATTATTTCGTGAGAGTCAGGTGACATTTTTTGATGTATATGATAAAAGATAAAGAGTATTCTTAATGTCTGTCAGTGCACCTTTGAGGTCAGTATGAAGTATGTCTGGCTCCGAATTTAGGCTTTTCAATCCATAAATGATCCTCAAATGTCCTCTTAACTTGTATTTGTGGCACATTTTGCTGTCTTTGAACAAAATTAGCTCTGGAGATCTGTACACACTTCCTTTTGGTGCTAATTATATTATGTGGAGCCTCCTTTCAGGATTAGCTCTGAGGTTTCATTTTGTGGACAGATGGATTTCTTATCTTTTGTTTTAATCAGGTTGATATGTACATAATTCAGTGACCTTTACTTTATTGTGAGGTTTTTTTGTCAAGTGTTCTGCAAAACACATCTGCAGACACTAAATAATGCCCTGTTGTGGTTTTGTTACGAAAATGCTACCTAGCAGAAACAGAAATAGCAAAGAACTGCATCACTGTAGCAATTTAAGTGTATCTGTTAGGGGTAAGGTTTTATTGTTCAGGCCAGGATTTCTTTGGTCTGTTTCCTTGAGTTATTTTCCAGGATTTGGGATCAACGGAGCCCCTTGCTAAACTATCATAAGAAAACAGAGCAATGGGTAGGGCTTTTATGTGCAACCTACTTTGGGCAAAGACATGTGGAAACTCAGAATTTTAATCCGTCCTTTTCAGTTTCCTGACAATGTGATTGGGGATGAGCTTCTCACCCACAGGAACTGAAGGTGTCTCAGGTAAGGGAGGTGCAACCTTCTCTGCAAAACTGAGACTGCTTCTTCTGAGCACCTTCTCTTTCCCACCACAGATTGCTGTTCCTGGAGGATGAGAGCCCCCATGACCTCCAGGTGTAACAGTGGCTGCTGTTTTTTTGGTGTTGGAGTCACAGAAGATTTGTATTGTAATATCAAAACTAAGACATTTATAATCTGCTTTTTCCTCACTGCATCGAGAAATGCTCTTGGCTGAACTAGTTACCTATCTTCCATTTGTCAGGGGTCCTTGTGTCTCAGGAAGCATGCTGGGAAAACTGTCCTGAAACTAACCTCTTTCAGATGTCCACTTGGTATTGCAAAATAGCCCCGATAAAAGTCTTGACAAATTTTTAATTCACTTGAGGGTTTTTTTCCTCTTCTGTTGCCACAATTTGTATCTTTCCCCATTTATTTATCTGGCTAGTTTGAAAACAGACTTCTTTAGTGAGTGGAAGAATTCATACTAGGGGATTTCTGTTGTATTTCTCCACCTTTTATTGCCTGTGGGTTTGTCTTTCTTTTTCCTGCCCTCCCTCAACCTTCCCTTATATGGCTGCTCAACTTTCTGTAATGCAGCCTCATAGTCAGTCACTGAGGAAGCTGAAAACAGTATCAAAAGCCCTCCTACAAATACTGCTGTCAAAAATTACCTTATCTTCAAACAATTCTTCCTGTGTGTTTGTATCATCGCTTACAAATGCAAAATGTCTGCTTTAAAATCCCTATCTCCCCCACTTCGAGAATATTTCAGATCTGGTGGGACTTTGAATCACTCTGTTTTTCTTAATTCACTTTAGTCTAACTACTCTGTGGCAGGCTGTAATCTCTCAAAGTCTAAGAGAGGCCTGCTTCATTTCTGCACAGTAGAGTAGTTAACTCCCACTGGCATTTATGTCAGAAATACAGAACCTCACAAATGTTACTTTTTGCTCTTTTATTTTTACTTGCCTGACAGGGAAGTCACCCTAACAACTCTTCTTGCCTGAAAATTACAGATGTAAATGGGATTTTAAAACAGTTAATATCTGTCCTCAGGGTATCTTTCATCTATTGCTGATAGACATTCATAGCTGTTAAGGCTGGGGGACAAGTACAGCTCTAAAATCTGACTTAATAATTCCCATATCATTCTCAATAACTTGTGGTGGGATGCAGATATATTACTGTGGTCCAGTTTAAGTCTTTTTGTAATCAGTAGGTGAACTGTTGTCCTTTTTTGATACAAGTATAATTAACTTCTTCACTGAATGAAACTGTTGAAACTGTAATAGCTTCTACACAAAGCACAGACCTATATGTCATTGCTTGCACAAGTGCATATGCATTTATATTTGTGTGTCTTGCCATGAAAAAGAAACAACTGTAAGTCCAGACCGCTGGACAGAAAAGAAGCAAGAAGTCAAGCAAAGCAAGCATTAAGTGAAAACCCTGAGGGATGGATGGGAACTTACAAAGAGCGGTTTCTGAGTTCATTGTCAGCTAGATGGAAGTTGAGCACTGTGAGCAAATAAACCATCTCCTACTGTGTTCAGGGAAATAGATTTTTCATGTGCCCTCTTTGTAAGCTACAAGACTGTGAAAAAGATGTGCATTCTCTGTATCAACTTCCTTTTTAGAATAAAATGACACTTTGCCCCCAAATTTCTGCTAACTTCTTGGGTCAGAAAGGAGCAACAATATTCCTGCTTAAACAATCTGCTTTTGAGCTTAAACATAGTTACTGCTGGAAACTCTGTCACCTTGTGATAAACTGTTCAAATTATTACATATCCCCACTGTTTAGCAACATGTACTGTAGTTTTAGAATTGCAAAGGGAACTGGGAATGGCCTGAGGGAAGAGCTGATGAGAATTCTGTAATTAGCTGTGTTTTTGGGAGACTTTTGCCAGTACTGTTTGCCTTTTATGCATGTATTTCTCTTTTTTTGCAGGTTATAATTTATTTTTTTTTCCTTTGAAAACTTCATCTCTTTTGTGTAACAAATTGCCTCTCATCCACCTTCCCCCAAAAAGTCAACCATTGACACTTTCTCCTTCATTCCTATTTGTAGCCAAAAATGTTTGGATTAAACATTTGACAGTAGTCAAGAAATTTTGAAGATGGCAGGCACTTTCAGTGTAAACAGTTACTTCTGTAAAACTGTTTATTCCAGTCTAAAGCTTGCAGATTAGTATCAGAATTCATTTTCATCACTGCCAAAAGCTAAAGTCTGGAGGTGTCATGAAGCAAATCTCTTATTACAGTTTTATTTCCATGCTATTTGATTTCTTAAGTCATTCCAGACACATTAAGATGAGGAAAGAACACGTTGGAAAGGTATAAGCAGAGAAAAATCAACAGAAAAGGGGAAAAAAGGAAAAAATACTTTATGTAAAATGGTAGAAACATGGTGGATCTGTTTATCTGGAAAATAACAGCTTGGTTCTGATTTGTGGGCTCCTCTGTTCTTTTTTTTTTTTTTTTTAAGTGATGTTTCCCTTTTGTATTTTTAAATGCTTTTCTTCCCACACCTTTTAATTCTCATTTGCTTACTTTTCATTCCCTGTCTTTTCTTTATAGGGAGGTAATTTTAGATGCAATTCCTTGCTGCTGGCTTGCCAGACTCCTAGTCCCTTGGCAAGACCTTCAAAGTTAAATATATGTTTACAGTGAGTAATACGATGCTGGTGGTGGGGGGAGTTTTGGTTTGGTTTGGGTTTTTTAGATTCCAAATTATAGGTGCAGTTCATGCCTGTACTTTCCAAACTCACAGTGCTTTTGTGGTTGTAAGTCAGTGTGTATTAGTAGATCTCTGATAGTAATTAATCTATTCATTCTTCATTCTCTGCAGATTTGAAACTGGAAAGAGTTACCCCCAGTCTTCATCTTGGCTAATGGAGTCTTATATTGACAATGAATAGCTGAAATGTTCCATAAAATCTTCATTACATCTTTATAAGATGACATGCTAATAACTTTATATAGAGTCGAAGGAGTTCCTACAGTTTCTAGGCCATGCTCACTATTAGGGGTTTCTTTTATTTGTTCTGTTTCCCCGTCTCGGTTACCTATGTTCTTCTCATTCATCTTTCACTCTTCCTTGGGCTCTCTACCATCCCCCAGTCTGTGCCAGAAGCTCTGTATTATCATGTCATCATGTTTGCTAATCTTTTGTTCTCAGCCATCTGGAAGATGAGGGCATTTTTTTTTTTTTTTTCTGAGTATAAACAAAACACGCTCTCCTTCTGTTGTCCCATCAAAGACATCTCAAGTGAAATCCTTCAGCGGTCAGTGTCGGGCTTGATCCTCCAGATTTTTTTTTTTTTAAGAGTTTGGATAATAGAAGAGAAAATGCACTGAAGTTTTTTCGATGGTTTGCTCAGGGAAGACCAAATTTTTTTTCAAGTGTAGTATGATAAGTGATTACTTGGCCCTTTCCTGTGAGATCCCGGTTGTAGTACTGTACTGAGCCTTTTCCAGCACTGTCATGAAGATGTAGGTAAATCAGGAGGTCTGGAGTGCTACTGTAGGAATGACAAGAGATTTAGAGAACTGACCTATGAGGAAAACATGGGGAATTTTTCTTCTTTCCCCTCTCCCTCCAAAAAAGAGAAGATGGTCTGTGCTAATGGTCTCTGGTATAGCAAGGTGTGTTACAGTAAGGTCAGCAGTGACTTGTACTCCAGGTTTGCTGATAACAGGGAAAACATAAGCAACAAGTCTGTGGCACAGATCAGGTCCTATATTAGAAAAACTATAAGAGTAATCAAGTGGTAGAACAGACTGACCAGGAAGACTATGAACTTGTCTCAGGAAGGATGGGTGTAAGATTTGTCACAGGTACCCTAGTAACTGTTTTGCCTCCTTTGTGTCATGAGACATCTTCCATCTCTGCAGTTCTGTGGGGAGGGCAAAGCAGTTATGCTGGAGGCAGCATGCTATAGGCTGCCATCAGCCAGTTCTTTGATCTGTTGGCAATTCCTATCCTGGATGAAGCTGATGTCATTACTCAGAAGTTGCCATGAGCTCTGAGTGGCCTCATTTCACACACCAGTGTTAACAGGCTGCTTAGTCTCTCTTGCCTGGAGTATCCCCTTTCATTTTGTGTTGTTCTAAGTAGACAAAGAAGTGCTGCTAGGGTGGAGAGAAAGCTTAATTTTGTTCCACCTCTAGTAGTCAGTTGTCATCATCATTATCACAGGACTTGATGTCAGCAAGTAGCTCTATCAACGAAGAACATTGAAATAAGTTCTGGCCTAGATGGAATGCTACCGTGGTCCCAGAGTGAACCAGTAGGATAGAAAGACAGGGGTGACATTCAGGATGTCTGACTCTGTGCTTCTGTGTCTCTTTCAAATGCATCCTGGTATCTTGACTTTAGCAAGCCTTATGAAGTTCCTAGAATCAGTGATTCACTGAGCCTTTTCTATGAATAAAAAATGCCTATTTCTCCTCAGAGTTCATTTGTTCTAATTATTTGTTTCTTTTCATGTCTCTGCTTGAAGGATAGAATCATAGAAATATTTTCATTGGAAGAAGTGCTGAATCAAATACTAGTCTTTTTGTAATAAGTAGTGAGTGGTCAGGATTTATATCTTACTGGTGTGGTAAATGTTAGCTCTCTAGATACTTAACGTGCTTTCTATTCTGTAACACTGCTTTGCTTAAGAATGGTACTGTTTGGATCCTGTTCCCCCTTGGTTTGCTACTGTTAAAAACTGTGCTTCTATTGAAAGTAAGATTTTGTTTTCTGTAGGCCTGAGGTGCTAATACCTCTTGATTTTTCTCTTAGAAGAGATTAACGTGGTGTTTTAATCCTTGGCATTCATTACAAAGCCTGTGCCTTGTGCTTTTTCCAGCTTCTGCTGCTACTTTCTGCTGCTACTTAGTTGGTCGGGATTGCTTTGTGGTCCCTTTCCACTGATGTGCCCAACCAACCTGAATGGCAAAGTGTAGGAGAGAGTCTGTCACCTTACCTAGGGATCCTTATGGATAAGTAGCCTACTGGCTCCCTGCATGGTTTCTACATTACTGTGCATGTGATCATATGATCCTGGTTGACCTACAGCAGAGCTGATCGATTTGCCTTATCCGCAGGTGTGAATGAGAGCTTCCTGCAGAGCTGTGAAGCTTGGCAGGAGTAACAGCCATCAACCCTCTGTAAGAGTCCTTCCTGTCACGTCACTCAGTGAGGCATTTTTCCCTGTGAGAAGCAGTGAAAATGTGTTGCCTTGTTTAAAGCAGTTGCTGCTTGTGGAGCATGACTTCCATGACTGATGAACATGAGGAGATAGTCCCGGCCTTGCTTTCTGTGTCAGAAATGCAGAAATCAGAGGGAGACAAAGCAAGAGACTTAAGGTTGGTGGAGGGGAGCAGCAGAGAGAAGTGGATTAACAGAGTTGGGAGGGAGTGGTTTAAGCATCTGTGGGAAGGGAAAGGTGGCAGAGATGCTTGTGAGAGGAAGAGAGCTAAGAGAAGAACATGAGTGTAAGCCAGAGAGTTAAGGAGGAAAAGAATTAGGGAACTGGCAGCTAGCAACAGTGTATATGGTACATTCTCAGATAAATCTAACTACTAATATATTGTTTAAATGCTATGTTTCTGGTTTGCCTATCCTGATACTTTCTGTGTGTAAACTCAACTTTTAGGAGTCTTCTTCAAGAAAAAAAGAGTAAAATATGTGGCCAACAATTATATCATGCTTTTAGAAGAAAAACATCGTCAACCCTCCATAGCATCTTTTACAGGTGAAAATATTTAGAAGGAAACATATTTTTCATTTGTCTTTTTTGATGACTTGTTCACCTTATGCACCTTCCTTGGAAGTGGATCTCCAGCTAAACATTACCTGTTTCCTTAGCCTTCTTTCCAGCATTTCTAAGCCCTGGGACTTTTCCACTTCTCCCATTTTAAAAACTTACTTCTGTTGTTACATATGCAGAAAAGTAATCTTTCTGATACCAAAGAGCAATTTATTTTCAGGGATGGCTATTTAACTGACTAAAAAGCAACAGTTCACATTTCACCTTCACTTTTTTTTTTTTTAATAATATTTGTTTTGTAAGCATGTGTTCATGGTTATTATATTTTGAGCAATCTAGAACTTTATAATTTGAAAGTTTGTCTTTACTGATTGTTTGCAAAACCCACATTAAAAAGTTTAGCTAATGAAGTAGTGAAAAAGTAAGACTAAGAGGGTCAAAAGCTGAGCAGGTGAGCTGAGGGGCTAAGAAAATGGGTGGTTTGGCAAAGCAGTTTGATGTCTGGAAATGTCAAGACAGTTAGGAGTAGCTCTGGCATCTAGACATGCAGTCTGTACAGAATATATTTGTCTCCTGTTCTCCCACCCTGCAGATGAGTAATCTCTAGTGATGTCAGTGGGCGTTATCCCCATGTCCTGAGGGTAATAGATTGGGCCCTCATAGTGTAAGTAATACCTCATTTTCTCTTGAGCTGGAAAATCATCTGCATTTCGCTTAGATGTTTCACAAGGGAGCTGAAAGGGAGGAAGAGAGGTTTAGTATTCCTTTCTAGTTGCATCAGTTGCATGTTTCGCGGTTGAACTGCGGAGTACAAACCCAGATCTTGGCATTGTTTAAATGACAACAGAGTTATTACTTAGCTTCTCAAATATTTTGGCTGCTCATGTATTCTGTCAAGCTGCAGTACTCCCCCCAACAAATGCACTCATGGGAGAGCAAATGGCAAAGAACATGAACAGCCCGAAGTAGAGTGTCAGTGCTTTTGTCAGGGAGGTGCCAGCTGTCCTTGGAAACAAGTTCAGTATTTGCTGCGAGGATCTTTCTAAGAAAAGTGAGTCTTCATAAAGGTTATAAAAGGAATGAAGCCCAGGGCAGCAATTCAGCAGTGTTTACTGATGATTGTTATGCTAAAAATATTGTTAAAATGTTAGTTCAAAAACTACTTCTGACAAAGAAGTTCCTTGTTCTATATAAAGTTATACACATGCAATTCTGGAGAAAGAAAAGTTGTCCTGATTCTTTATGTTCATGAGCCTTGACTGAATTTAATTAAAAAGAAGGAAAAAAAAAAACCAACCCAAAACCAGTTTATGCTCAGAGAACAAGAAAGCCTAAACATGTGAAACTTTGATGAGTTATGAACATGGGAGCCATGCTGTAGGAAACTTCCAACGAAGTTCTGTAGCTTTCTAGTGAAAATCTAGCACAGAGCTATTTCAGATTTTTTAAAGCCTATCCTTTATTCAAATAAACACTTGCTTTCATTTAAAAAAGAAGAAAGAGAGGGCTGGGAAAAATAGGGAGAAATAACTAGAACAAATGTTAGCTTTTCAGATCCCAAGTGGAAGCAACCCAGATAGGGAATAATTTCATAGCTGGCTCTTCCAGGAGCTGCAGCTCTACCCCATGCTGGGCAGAGCTGGTTGAATGTCAGGCCTGAAACCTGCAGGGTGATGTGGCAATGAAATTAGGAAGGGCTCAGGGCAGCCCATTACTCCTTTTTTATTGAATGACCTCTTTCAAGAGCAGAAGGTCCCATGTTAATCTTGTCTCTTTCCTAACTGTCCTACAATTTTGGCTTGAGTTTACCAGATGTTGACTCCAAGTAAGAGTATTTCTCTTTGATATGAGTAAAGCAGATCCATAGCCCATGTACACTGAAGTCTAATAAAATACATCCCTTATTCATAACTGCCTTTCCAGCATTGCTGCAGCAATTTAGATTTAATTCTGGGGTAGGAATGATTTTCATGCAAAGAACAAGTACTTCAAAGTATGTGAAGATAAGGGACTTACATAAAAACTAAACAGTCCACAGGATAGCTGGGGTAACTTTTTTATCCCAGTGAAAAACCTCAGAGAAGTAACAGTATGAGAGAGCACTCCAACTAGAGCTGCACAGAAAAAGTCTTTAATGAAAGCAATTGGAATAACACTAAACAAACTGTTTAAATGGAGCTCGAAAGAGATATACAAAAGCTGCTAGTAAAGTCAATTGAAGGCCTGTCACAGTGCCTCAGAAGTCCCTTCACAGCCCTCCTGCTGGCAGCAGTTCAAGTCTCTTTACAGTACATTAGAAGTAAGCACAGCAGTATTGTACCAGGCCCTTTGAAAAACTAATAAAAATGTTCTCCCTGTGAGAGAAGCCCACTGCTGTCAGGGGAGGAACTGTGTGCCCTTTGGTCTGGGAGTCATTTGTTTCTTCAGCTGGGATAAAGAAGGGTCTTTAATAACTCAGAAAACCATTGTTAATAGTTGTATTCCCTGCACTTGTCTCCTAGTAGCAAGAGACATCCATTAAAATGTTTTGCTCAAAACCAGGTCTAAATACAGTTTGGTGCCCCAGAAGTCCTTTTTCAAATTCTGGCCAGCACTGGATAGATTCAACTGTAGCTAATGCCATGTAGCACCATCTTGATGGGACACTATGCTCAGAACTTCTCATGCAGAAAGCTTTTCTGCTTGAGTGATGGTCTCTTGCTCTGTGAGGATTTAAGCATGGGTGTAAGTATACAAGGTGAAGCTCTGGTCCTTTTTTTTGGTCCACACCAAACAGGTGCCCTAGGGAGGCT
The DNA here is from genome assembly GCA_033439905.1 of Ceryle rudis. Classification (NCBI taxonomy): domain Eukaryota; kingdom Metazoa; phylum Chordata; class Aves; order Coraciiformes; family Cerylidae; genus Ceryle; species Ceryle rudis. The sequence goes on along the minus strand of JAAGNO010006069.1, from coordinate 75,355 downwards.
TCTATAGAAATATAACACAATGAGATGCAGGGACCAGTGTCTTTCCTCTCTGGTGACAGCTCCCCTGGGAGACCATAGTTTGAAGCACCTGTGAACCAGAATTTCTCTTATCGGGTGGCCTCATTAGAAATTAGCAGTAGATTGCCTCTGCTAAGGAGACTGCTGCTCTTCTTTGCCACGTGCCATGGACCTAGACCTGTAGGAAACTTACCCAAGGGAATTTTTGCCAAGGGACACAAAACCAATAAAGCAGCATTAAGTCTTCTTTGTCCCAGGTGTACTGGAACAAGGTTGTGTAACTACAGAGAAGATAACCCCAGAGCAGGTGTGAATGCAAAAGCTGTTAAAAGTGCACCTGTGTATATATTGATTTTACTATTTCCTATTTTCTAATGCAAAATATTTTTACCTCTCATAATAAAATGTTTGATAATTTCCTTCCAAGAAATAGTCAATATTTTCTGTCTAATGTTCTAATTTCTATTAGAACAGCATATTTTATATGAAATTGTTCAGATGGGAAGATTTCAGGTGGCCCTCTTGACAGTCATTTGGAATGGTTACTTCACCAAAAAGTGGAAAAGCTTTGGAAGAATTATCCTGGTCATCTTAAATAAGGTCCATTTTTTTATGCCATAGTCACTGTACACGTCATGTATTTTAGAAATAAGTTATTTAAGATACAATTCAGGGGCATTTTAAAGAATCTTTTTTAAATTTATCCCTGTAAATCTGTGCTCTGCTTAATATGATAAGCATAGCTGCATAGCCTTAGCAGGAAGAAGGATATTAAACAAGCTAATTTTAAGCTTCTCAGAGTTGAATTGTTTTCAACAGAAAAGAAATTTGAATAAGTTAGACATTAGCCCAAGCTAAAAGCAAGGGGACTTGGATATGTTATAAGATGCGGGGAATGGGAAGTGGATGCTGGTCTGTAATTATTTTGTGTAATGTCTGACCTGTGCCTAATGGCAGGGGATTAGTGTTTGCAATTCTAGTAAAAAAAAATTATCTTCTCATGGGGAAAGAGAGACAATGAGATGACCAAAAGGATGACAGCCATTGGATTGCCCAGAGCCCTGAGTGACCACAGAATAACTTTCTCACTTTCTCACAGGCACTGGATTAGCAGGATTGGGATGAGAAGAGTGAAATAATCAGTGTCTGCAGTAAATGCATTCATCTCATGGCTGTTGCTCTTTTGGTTTCAAATTTGTATGCACACACGATTCTGTTTAGATCCAGACAGATGTGGAAAACTTTTAGCTGTCATTTTTATTACATATTAGGCAATCAAAGTATTTCCCTGTGGCCTCTTGGGCTGCACCCAGCCTAGGATATGGATCACTAGTGACACGTAAAGACACATTTCTATGCTGTATCTTTGGTTTTATTATCTGCCATAATCAGTATCAAAAAGATTTGTGCAGATGACTATCAACAATTGCTGAAAAAGAAAGGGAGAGAAGCCCCTAAGTATTAAAACTGGTGTCTTCCCCAGCAGGCTGGCTGAGTTTGAGCTGTGATCTCTGAGTGCACAACACATAAGCTGATTAACAGAGCGGACGGCATTGCCGTGGCCTCCAGAGGCCTCCACACTTTGTGTTCACAACAGCTTCTCTCAATAGAAAAAGAGGGTAAGAAAGGACTAGTAGACATCTGTTGTTTGTGTTTTGTAATGCCTCAGGTGGGGAAGTCATACTCACTTCGCTTTTGCAGTGATGTATAATCACCCATTTGATTATATTATGATGTACTACTGCAGAGAGAAGAAGTGTGAGGTATCCGCACATTTGGGAAATGAGGGATTAAATCATGCAAATAGTTTAAGGATCTAAATGCACATACCTGCTGATGATGTCTACTGCTTTTGGGCTGCATGTATTGGCATGCCTTGATCTCTATTTTCTTGTCATCTTAAAAAGGGCAGGAGAACCTTAAAACCTGTACATGTTGAAGAAAAGGTCCCATAGTTATGATGCAACAGTTAAGAAAATACCTCAGATTACTTTTCTGTGTTTATTTCAGCATTCAAGATGAAAGCAGGACAGTACTGAGCTAAAAACTGACAAAGGGACTGAGAGCAAGCAGTTTTGGACTGAGCTTTGGAGATTGCTCCTTGGCTGTTTGCTGCAGCTGGGATGTAGGATCCTGCCATTGCACTGCCTGGCAACTGATGATGATGTGTAAGTTGCAGATGGGTACAAGCACACCATTATCCTTGTGGTCTGCTAGCAAATGCTACGTGCCTCTCTACTGCACCACTGCAAAAGCCTTGTACTCTGATAACTATTCTTCCATGAGAAATACTTTTGAGCTTCTTAGAATAATTGGATGAGAGGAATTGTACCAAATTTTCATCAGGAGTGACACACATGTCTTTGTGTACTTCAGATCAGCAGTGCAATGGAGTAAGTTGTCCTGTAAATAAACATCTCAAAGGAGAGGAAAGGCCAATGTAGTGTCTGCTTTCACAACTGCTAAGAAGTCTGTGGGTTGTCTACCTAGATGATTGCTGTATGTGTTGTCTGAGTAGCCAAATGTGCGTACATACTTAGTGGGTCACATAAATAAGCCTTTGTAGTGCAATTCCTTTCTCTTGTTTAAAGTTCGATTAATTAGCATCATTGCATGTTTAACTCTGGAGATTAGAATGCAAAATCCTACTTTCAGATCAAGTTATGGAGGCTTCAGCCTCTCAAAGGCCTTTTTTTCATCCTATTAATGATACCACAGTTTTTGAGGCCACTCTTTTAAATAGCTTTCCTACATCCCCAGGTACTGTCTGATCTAGTTTACAGTATGTGGCCCCTATAGACATCCTACGTTTTCATCAGTGATCTGTGATGACAAAATATTGACTGGCAACTCAGCAGAGAGGATGCTAAAGAATATTTCTTCTATCTTGGCAGAACCCCTTGATGCAAAGAGGATATAAAAGACTATGTAGTTTATTGCCTTATATGGCTTTTCTGGAATTACTTCTAGAGAAATGCCTCTCAGGGGTAGAAATCTCTAATTTTGATAATTTAGCATTTTTCTCAGTTATAAGCCACATTTTAATGAAGCAGTAATTGGTTCACATTGTTGTAACAGAAATGTAGCTGAGGAATTCTGCCAGGTGTCACACAATTATAATCACTGGTGTGGCTTTTTGCGAACAAGATTAAAAGAATAAGCATAAAAAATTATAAGTTTATCCACTTAAATTCTATATAAAGCACAAGGTCAACATATCATGTAGTGGTTCTACTTTATTGAAAACAATGCTGGCTAAAAATTTTGTGTGATAGCAACAAGTACATGCACGCCATGTGAGAATTAATATTTGGAACTTGCACAATATTTTTCACTCATATCTTATTTCACACTTTTCAACAAATACTGCTTCAACATACAGATGGGAAGCAGAGCAATAGAACTGAGGTTTGTAACACTTTCCTTTAAAAGAAGAGATACTTCTTTAATAAATACCCCGAGTAAGTACTTTCAGCTTCCACTAGGCACAAATACACAAGCACTCTGTGACTTCACTTTGTGTTTAGATTATTTTGATGTGTACCTTAGTGCTCACATAATTCACTCTTTCATTAGAGTTCCTTCTTGTTGTTTCGACTGGGAATGACTCTTGGTTGTTTTCCTGTACTAAACCTACTCTAATGGAAATAATGTGATGTGAGAAGATGAGAAGCATGAGCATCTCCTGCTCTCTGTACAATGTACTTGGAAAGGAAAGAGACACTTACTTTATTCAATTCAGTGACTTTTTGAGTTGCTTCAGATTATGCCAAGTCCCTTCTGATCCATAAGGGTAGGTCTTTCTGTTGCTTTTGAGGCCTCTCTTCTTCCTCCCAGCAGTTTTCTGGATCTCCTCTGTAACTGCAGACTCCCATTTTGGTGCTGCAGCTCTCTCCTTCTAAGCCACCCCGCAGTCCACAGTCTTTTCTCCTCTGTGCATGCTCAGTTACTCACAAGGGAAGGAGTAATCCTATCATCCTTTCAGGCCAGTCTGTTGCTCTTAAGTCAACATAACACTCAGAGTGGCAAAAAAACCTCAACAAATTAAATGGATAACAACTTTCATGAACATGTAGAAGATTCTTCCATTCTTGCCTTTTTCTGCAAATCACACTGTAGCACTGGTGATGTCTGTGAGAGTACATGTCAGTTCTACGGAGTGTGATATAGAAAAGAGATGCCTCACCTATATGGTCCTGCTCAGGGTTGGGAGTGGAGACAAAAGAGTTGCATCTGATGGTGGCATAAAGAGCTCAGGTCTTTGTCTTGTTAAGACGCAAATCTTGCTGGCTTGGATGCAACACAAAAGTCATTACAAAGTCATCCCAGGCAAGCCAGTATTTCTACACTGCACTCACTGTATAGACAAACTGGTTCAGCAGCTTTTACTGAGAAGGAGGGTATCTCAGTACCCCTGCCTACCATGGGCCAGATTAGAAATAAGAATGGATGTACCTTTGTTCCACGCTGCATTTTCAGATGAGTGAAAATAGTGTTGCCTATAGCTCATATATGTAGCACTTGTGAAGAAGATATTCATTCTTTTTTAGGGGTAGTAAACTGGGCTAGAAATAAAAGTAGTGGCTGGATAATGACCCATTTAAATTTTCCATGGTATTTCCTAGATTAGCCAACTCATCATAGCAAGAACTTTGAATTTAGAGGGACCAATGTTCCCTTAGTATATTGCTGTATGTGTAACTCATAGATTTATGGGGAGCTTAAAGCGGTCTCCAGAAAGAGTCACACATTTAACAATCTGATGATAAAATGGAAAAATTTTCATAACAGAATGTTCAGGCCAGCACAGCTCACTTTAGATGCATTTATATTGGCATTCCTTTATTTGAGCAGAGCAGAAAAATGAAACTGGTGAATATAATGGAGATGAAGTCTTTGGAAAGTGTGTGTGATCTGGGGTGCAAATGAACAAGCGTGGCCTGGTTGTACCTTAAGTAGAGTCATATGCCAAAAGCTACTTTGGCAGTGCCACACCAAACAAGTGCAAACTAAGTTCAGAAATGAATAGGAGAATCTTGGTGTGTTTGTCTGTAGGATGGAAATTTCTCTGCCTCACCATCTTGTGTCTATCACTTCTTCATGCCTAATTCAGAGTTGTCAGAAAAGAGGGATGACCCATTCATTCTCTACTTAATTTACTATAAATTGGTGCTTATGAAGATTTAGAGGATTACACCTAAATATGAGCCTGTCTGGCACACAGCTTTCCTTTGTTTCTCTGTATAGAGAAGTGAACTTGCAGGGTGCTGTGAAAAGTTCTGAGATAACGTGCTTGTCTCCTACTTCTAGAAGAATAATTCAATTAATAGAATATTTAAAGAATTGCTCAACTGTGGATTTAAATCTGACCATCAGGGTCCTTAAGGTAGGAGAATCATGCCAACTGTTCCTGATAAAAGAGAACCTTGGACCTAGAGGACTGGGCAGAATAGCTTGGAAAGTTGGTAAGGTACAGTTAAAAGTCACCTCCTTAGACTGCAAGTGTAATCTGCTGCAAAGGTGTGGCAATGCAAACATAAATCAGTCCTGGTGTTCCTTGTCTCAGAGGAACATGTGTGCTGTACAAAAAACAACTAACATGCTTGTAACTGAATGCTTTGTATTAAGTATGCTCTTATCTAATATGTTCACAGGATATAGTGTACGTAACATCATATAGAATTCTATCTAATGATTTATGAGAAGCCTCCATCTTTAGGGAATGGCTATTATTTTACTGTAATGTGTTGCAATACAGTCAAAGCTAAAGTATGATGTATATCACAATGATACTCATTTTCTTGTGCACTTGCGCAAGCTAACCCGACTGTGGACATATGCAAACTGAAATAAACCCATCTGCAAATTCACAGTAAATTTGAAGCAAATTGTACAAAGCTTTTGCATTGTATAAAAGTTCAATAATGACCTCATTTTTTCAGTGTTTCCTTAACTTTCTTTTTGGCTTATTTTAACTATGGAATGGCTTGTCCTAGAACTTCAAATTTATTTAAACTGTTGGCTTGGCAAAGACCGATATCTTGACTAGTTGCAAAGGCCTTGTTGGCAGAATTAATTAGCACTAATAACATTAATAACATAGTTTCTGCATACCTCAAGGGCTTCAAGTGCTGATGAATTCCACATGGTCGTAAAAAAAGAATTAAGCACTGAAGCAAATAGAAAGAGTTTATACAGTCTCATTTTTGCTTATCATTGACATACATTCTTGAAAGCCAAAATCATAAATAGTTTTCCAGAGCATAGCTCATTGGGAAATTTATGCTGACAAAATAGCTTTAGTGCATTTAAGGTGGCAATAAGGTATGGGCTATTTAACTATGATGAACAGATGAACTGAGCGTTAATGGGACAGGAGCAGAGTCAAGGATGCAGAAATGCCCTTAATCATGTCTTTTCTTGACTCAAGGTATTTGAGTTCATGAGTAAATGTGCAGATGAAAATTTGCTTTTAGGATTGCTACATTTTTTTCTAAATATTTTCCCTTGAACAATATTTACATTTTTTGACATTTTTAGTAATTTCTTCTCTGCATTATCCATGTATAGGTGAAATAGAAGACAGACTAGCTGCACTAACAAATACAGCATCTCTGGTGTAGCAAAGGGTTATGAAAGATCTACCCAAGCTGTCAGGACAGTTACATAGATTGGTAATATCTGAGAACAGCCTTAAAAGGAAAAACTGTGAACCAATCTGATGGTACTGTTAATGACTGGGAGTTGTGCTTGGTATGCAGGCGAAGTAACTTCCCAGTTACAAAGCTCATCATAGAGGACAACTACTGCACAATGTGTTGTGTGAGGAATTGATGAAATATTTATAAGCAACAGCTAGAGACGGAAACACTTGAATTTTAGCTGCAGGACCATTAGACCCTACTATATGCAGTTTGATTGCTGGCATGCATGGCTGATCCAGTGTTGAGCCTAGTTGCGTGGCTGGGTGAGATGGATGAGATCGGTTCCTTAAGGCAAGATGAGTGGAAACAGGCTCGGAAGCAGTCAGTTTTGGTGTATCCTGACATGCCATTATGGGTTAGCAAAATACCAAGATTTGGGTAGAGGTGAGAGAAATAATTGTCTTCTGACATACTTCAATGTGTGTTTTGTGCTAAGGGAAGGAGCATTACAGCCTCTCCTGTAAGCATCTGGCCAGATCAGATGTGAACTACTATGTGGGCTAGAAGGGCTAATATCTAAGTTCCAAAGATGGAGTTCTTAAGTTTAATAACCTACAGAGCTGCACTAGTGCAAAATCAGATCTGAAGTAGAAATTCTTTCATTTCACATGAGAAAATATCTTGCTTTTTTTCTGCTGCTAATTGACACATTTCAGACAGAAGCTTCTATAGAACTGCACACAAAGCATAATTTAATCCATGCTCAAGAAAGCCTTGCAAGTAGGGGGTTTGCATTTTCTTTTGTGCCCAGGGCCAAATGTAATATCGGAAATGCCAACTGTACAATAATTTGCCTTGACAATCAAACTGTCTCTTAATTATGAGATGTGGCGGTGACCTGATGAACTGTGGAAAAGAATTTTCACAGAAGACCTCCAGAATACGTTGTTGTAGCCTGTGGGTCACAGAACTCCAGCTATGCGCAGTTGGAATAAATTAAGTGTCTTCTTTACAGAAAGAACTGAAGCCTGTTTATACTATTTACTGCTGCTTTGTGGGGATGAGTGTTTATTATCTGGCAATGATCCTAGCTCTTGCTCAACTCACACTACTAATAGTATTTTTTCTACCTGCCCATGCAGTGAACTCAGTGCTGGAGTCAGACAGTAAAACTGTTGTTTCTACCTCATGCATCATCCTGAGCAGGAAAAGAGAGGGATTCCAGCCAAGTAAAAGGGTCAGATGTGTCGTCAGTCAGGGAGACGATATACAAAATATATCCATGATACAAAGCCTTTAATTGTCTAACCATCTCTGCACAAGTATCACAGAAAGAGTAATGGAGAAAAGCAGCAAGGTAGAGAGTGACCTTCTTACATGGGCTGAGAGCTTAAGCCCACAGCTTTTCTTTGTCATAACATTGTCAGCAATGCGCTTCATTGCTTTTCATTATGATTAATCAGATTCTAAGAAAAATGATTTTAAGACAGTGGGGAGTAAGGGTGGGATTTACTATTATTATTTTCATCTATGTCCTCTGTAGGCTTTCATTGATGAAAACAGCTTTCATATAGTGGTGAAAACATAAGTTCATCATAAGAATATTTGTAGGTATCAAATGAATGGCTTATTTATTCTGGCAGCATTCTCAGAAGCTTTTAATCTGTGTTGGCTGCTGTTCTGCATATCAGCTGTTACCTGTTGGGAGAGACCAGCTCCTGTTCCAAAGGACTGGGAGTGGTGTCCCCAGCCATGACTCTCGTTGGCCAGTTCCTGGGCAGTGCTGGAGGTGGAGGCAGTCAGGTGGGGCTGTATCTTTCCTGTTCAAAGATCATCTCCTTGAGAGCTGGGCCAAGCCTCTGGAAGGAGTAGATCCCCTTGGCAGTATCTCTGGCTTGCTTTTGTTGAAGTTTTTCCCTTTTTTTTTATGATCACCTTTGAATTGGAATGACTTTTGGGTGTGTTGAATGGACCTATAGAACAGCAGTTTATGCAAGCGTATCAGAGTCATGCCGACATTGCCCATACTAGCCTGGGGAGCTGGTGAGGGAAGAGTTGACAACGCTCTTTGTTATCCTTGAAAAACTCTCTCTCCATTTTTTGGCATTTTTATAAAGATATGTTTCACAAAGGGAAATTATCCTCATAAGCCACAGATCTGTCACTAAGTTGTGATCTTCCACTGGTTGTGAAGAAATGGGATGAGACTTCTGGGAACAGAGTAAAAAGGCAGAGCAAGAATTCAGAGCTCTGAATGCAATGAGACCTTTGCCATCTGGGGAATGATCTCTTTGAAAGGCTTTTATTTCACCAGGATGACAAATCCAGAGAAGACAAAGGTTTTGTTCATTTTTTTTTTTTTTTCCTAAGGGGTTATAGCTGTTTTCCTCTATTTTTTCCATTATTCCCCTCCTTGTCCTCCACAACTGGCCTATATAGTTAACCAGAAAATCAGCCAGTCAGGAGATGGGAAGTATGGTATAATTTTTATAAACAGCACAGATTAGAAGTTGGGGTTGAGGGTGCAGTGTAAGCAAGCTAATGTGAAAACTTTAGAGCCTTAATGACTAATTTTAGTGGATTTTTTTTTTTAATTTTCAGAATTATTTGTAAGGACAAAGGCCAATAACATTTTACTTTGAAAAAAATAAGGGTTAACCTTTGAGTTTTGTCTAAAGTAGGCTAACCTATCACCTGCCAGGCCTTCATGTTTACCTGTATGTTTCCATGAATCTGTAACCAACAGCCATGAAGGAACCACTTTTCCTGTTTGAAAATCCTGAAGGCCTGCATGCTGCATTTTGGACTTCAACTACTACTACCCCAGCATTAAATGTGAACAAAACACCCTTAAAATTCAAGTTTCCAGTCTTTTTTTTGAAGCCACTAACCAAGTGTTGCTTGGTTTGTTTTTTTTCCCCCTTCCCTTTTCTCTCATCAAAATCCAACTATAAAGCAACACTACAACATTATGTAAGGAAGAGCTGTCTCTTCCTTGTCGCAGGATTCCAGGTTTGAATGCCAAAGGAATTGCTTTCTCCTGCCTGCACCCCCAGCAAATTTAGTAGTAAGTGTCATGGATATGCAAACTCTATGCAGAGGTCTTTGCCAAGAGACCTTTCTTTGAAAGACCACAGAGCAGAGGGTGAAAACCCCTTTGTAATTACTTCCTGCCCACTGGCCAATATTGTAAAGTTAGAGAAATCATATCTATCATCATTGCAGAAAATACATTTTTATATGTTCCTTCTCTCTTTAGCTGCTGTTCTACTTTGTTTATTGACATCTGCAGCAATGCAGATATTGCATTATTTTGAAATTAAAATGGGACAATAAGTTTTCTTGCTCAATATATGTTTAAACTACTTGGAACTAGTGTCCCTATCCAGATGGTTGTATCAAAAAAACATGAGGAAAGAAGTATATTCTTATTCTTGAGCCGTCATTCTATCAGAGGTTATTGTGGTACTTTCACAAATTGGTAATACAGCCTTGGTTTTACTGTTTCCACCCTTTTGTTACTGACTGTACTTGAATATTTTAGAGAATTGACAGTGGTAGAGTTGGACTGTCAGATCAGAGCTCAGTTCTGCTGTTTATATTCCAGCTCAGATTCAAAAGCTCCTTCACTGAGTTTTGGGTGCAAAGTCTAGTCTAAACCTAGTATGTATGTACATTCTTTACTGTGGCTCTAGTTTGAGTAGATTTATTTATCATCTCCAGACAGGAGACATTTACAAGGCACAGTAGACAAACAGTAGATCATAGTTTTGTAAAATTGTATCTTCTCGGTTTTCAGTGATGGGCAGCACATAGCTCTAGATTTGGTTTTGCTGGTGTTAAAGTGAGCAGGAATTTCACCACTGATTTGAAATAGTAATATCACATCAGGAAAAGTAGTTTTATCATAAGACTTGTACAGTCCGGGGCATTAATTTTCCCCTTTGGAATATGTTTGAGTTGCAGACATAGAAATATAAATAGAAAACATGCCAGTTGACTGAAACAGTGACACTAACGTCCTTGCTAAATTGTTCACATTGAGCTGAATCCTACTGTTTTCTTTTTAATTCTTAGCCAAGAGTTTTAAGAAAAATTTGCTACTACCCAATTTCTAAAACCTTTTGCTGCGCTGCTAATCTAATAACTGCTCAGGTTTATAAAAAACTGAGCAGAACTGAGCAGAAGCTGGTGAGCAGAGGGTGCAAGTGGTAGAATTCACATTGGGATGGTACCATTGTGAGATCTGTGGGGTGCTCTTCCCCTCTTCCCAGATGGTTCATGTTCACCAGTACTAGTGCACGAACCATGTCACTCACAACTGCATGTTCTTGGTAGATCTCCTGCATCAACTCTTGTGCTTTGGGTTATGTAGAATACTAAACATTTATTACTGTATGGTGCACTTCCAACAGCGCTAATCCATATGTATATGAAATCCAGTAAAGAAGGTGCTTTCAGAGATATTATTAATGACTGTGTCATTTATTCATCAGACCATTGATGTGGTTTGACAAACTGCTCTTGCTTTAGTAATGACTCAGTACTGTGATGGTTTTGTGGCTTCTTGTAGCAGTTGGTATACCAACTAGATAAGCATGTGCCTGAAGGCAGCAGAGTACATAAGCCCCAAGTCATTTCTAAAGGTTTCCATCAATTTAAACTGGGCCAGGCACCCAGGTACTTAGGAAAAAAATCTAGTCCTTGCTTCTTAGTGTGCCAATCACATATAGCAAACACTCGTTTTCCCTGAATCTTGAAAGAACAAGACAAGCTCTATGGATAAAGTAATGTTAGTGATGTTTGGAACAAAACTACTTTAAAAATGGCATTTAAGCTACTGCTGGCAATGACCATCTAATTGAAGGGACCTCATTTGTTACACAAGCCATGCAGGAGCTTGTTGCAATAGACTGTAAACTAATTGCTACCCTTAGGTAAAAAATTAGGAGAATAATTGTTTTATTTTGGGTGCTTCTACTCTTGTATATCAACTTTGAGAGGGACTGACATGAGAAGGTCAAAAGACTGAGGGAGAAGCAGAGACTTGGATAGAGTAATCAGTCCCTTAAACTACAGACATAGTGGTGTAAGAGGATCTTGTCAAAGCCTTAGATAATATGACCAGGAATCCATGGTTGCATGGTTGGAATTTTCTTTTTCCTGGCGTGCTGATCTCTCTCTGTTGCATTTAAAATATATTATGTCTTCAACAGAATGGTTGGGAATCCCTGCATGGGAAGAGGAGGCATAGGTAGGTGAGCCTTGTAGATTGCATGTGTGGATAGTTTTTATGGTTCTTGCCCTGGAACTCAAAATCCACCTCAGAGAAGAGTAGAGTCAGGGCCTGAAACCACAGCAGTGTTCTTTCAAACCAGACCAGAAACAGGGACAGGAGTTCAGCTCCCTTTATCTCATGACAGACTGATGCAAGGATGCCTTGAGGAACATAGCAGTTTCCCCTGATGGCACATTCATCTTGGACAGTCTCATGTATAAACACATTCTAGGCAGTTGTTTTGCCAAGAGGGAGATCTGTGCTTCATTTTTGGTTAAAACCTTGTAGCTCTTCTCCAGGATTGCTTTTTTTCTGCATAAATGGCATATGTTGAGGCCCTGCTGGGCAAGCTGGTTGTTTTGCTGAGCAGGAAGGAGGAAGAAGACAACAAACTTCTCTGAGGTACTGGTCATTCTTCAGGACAAAGAGTGATACTACTGCAGGCTGGCTTTTTCATTCAGGCTTTCTCCCACCCCTTCAGATTTGGGGGCAATTCAGCAGTACCGATGCTGTTTTGCTTACTACATCTCAGTGCTGAGATGCACTTGACAACTTTTCACATTTGTCCCCTGGAAGTTCTGTTAATGCTCGCTAAGGTGGTGGAGATTGGTATCAAGCCTGGGACAGACCAGTTAAAAGGGGAATCCTGTTTCAAAGATGTTTCTGCTTTTTGTCAGAGTTGCTTTGGTACTTAGGAACTGAACTCCTTCCCCAATTAAAAAAAAAAAAAAAAAAAAAAATTCTTTTGCAAGTATTTCTCCCGGGCACTGTAGTGATTAAATTACTCAGCTGTATCCTTTGGTCTGGAACCAGATAGCTTCTCAGCCCCTTAGTGTTTTGGATACACAAATAGATCTAGGGAGTGTTGCTTTGTGCTACAGCATAGGTACACTTCTTATTAATCTGTAATTACATAAACAACACTTGGCAAAGACAAGCACTTATTTCTGGTGATTATACAGTAATTACTCTCAGCTGATTCCAAATTAAAAAAAAAAAAAAAGATATTTACAACACTGCTGAGAAAGTTAATAGTAACATTCTGTAATTTAGTCATGATGAAAGTATACACTGAGGGTCAGTTAGAGCTTCTGTCCACTTGGGTTTTGGCTCATGAAATGAAGTGATATGACTGTATCAAGTTTCTTCTGGTTTTTAGGATTCATTGGACTGGAGTCTGGTTCCATTAGCCTTAAAATAATTACTGGGGATTACATAGTTTGATGGCTCTACCCAGGGTTTATGCTGATGTAACTGAGATCATTTTCAAGCTCAAAGGTTTGCAATTAGAGTGGGAAAGGATGTAGAAGTATTTGTGTGTTGATTACTTACTACATGGTTTGTTGTCAGCCTCTCCTTGTAGGCTGACAATGACAGACTGCAGTGTCAAACAGAAGCTTGATACTAAGGGAGTCAAAGAGCCTGGGCTTGCAGTGCTGGATTTCTCAAGCAAAAGGCTAGGTGGTGATGGCGAGGTTACTGTGCTCTATTTCAATATACATTCCTATCAGGGAGGAGACACCAGGAGACACTAACTGAAATATAAGCCACATTAAATGCATGAAGTTTCCTTGACTGTAACATTGTCTAATTTGGCAGGAATTATATTCTCCTTGTGGACACTTCTAAGCAAAGATATGGCAGAATGTCAGCATCCCAACAGGATACTGTGAACACAACAGAAAAGCAGTGTCTAGAAGGGATTGGGAGGAAAAAAAAGAGGTTGAATGCAATTGAATTATAATAGGATGGTGATTAAAATTCCCCTGGCTTCTGAAATTGTTATATAACTTGGTTTTAACTGAAGGCACGTGTCCATTTTTTAAGACAGCTGAGTGAAAATGGCCGTTCATACCTCTGACTAGCCTTGCAGACATGCATACCTGTGAGTGCTAGTGAATCCTACAAAAAAACAAAACCAAAATGCCACCTGTATTATCATTCCAGAGATTCATTGTCCTCTTTTTACTCTGGTATAAATCTATAAAGTAGAAATAAATGTGGTTGTCAACATAAAAAAAAATAAAAAAAAATAAAATCTAACCCTGCAGAAGGATTAGGCTGTAAGATGCAACACTTATTGATAAGTCTCACAATACAGTAAAACTGCATTTCTTCTCCAATACATTATTTTATATTAGTTTTATTGGGGAAAAAAAAAAAACCTTTTAGATAAAAATGTGGCATCCTATTTCATGCAGTAAAACGAGTGAGAAAAGTTCTCACAGTGCTGCACCAATTTCTGATTTAGAACTCATAATATGGTGAGACATCTGGATACCTTTTTTTTTCTCTAAATAGATTGACCCTTCTGCAGTTCTCTTGAGTGAAATCCTGGCTTTATTAAAATCAAAAGCAAAATTCTTATTGACTTCTGTGGGCCAGGATTTTGTCTTGGCACACTTTCCATAAGAACCTTTCCTCTTTCAGACCATGGCTCTGTGGAGCACTTAAACATATGGTTACCTCTCAGAATGTATATTTGTTAGCAGAAAAATGCTCTTGAAAATATGTTCATCATCAAGATAGGTAACACTAGCACCACTCAGAGACATCAGCTTTAAGAAAATACATTTTGAAAGAAATGTTCCAGTTTTATTCATTTTATCCTGTGAACATTTAGCCTGCTTGTAAGAATCCAATGGATGCACTTTTCCTTTAGGCTTGCCTAGTAACTTTGCATCCCTGTCTTCCATAGAAACAGGCGTGCTTTGATGGATATTGAAGTGGAGATAATTAATTCCAGTATTTAATGAATTGTATATTAAAAGCAGAAGAAAGAAGGGAGGCTAAAGCATCAGAAAGTGGAGTAGCCTGTTTAGAAGCATGTGGCTTATAAAAAGGTTGTGCTGTTACTATTCCAAGGAAGAATTTAACTAGTTGCCTGTTTGCTACTTGGTTTTTTTATGCTGTTCAGATTGATAAAATAAAAAAGGTGGAGAGATATCTATTTGCTTATACTCTAAACATTTTGCCAGAAGAAAAGGGAACATTTAGGTCAAAGGGTATCGTTCTGATGAAGAAAGGGAATTGCAGATTGCTAAGGGCATCTCATTAGCATCAGTATCTGCTTCTCCAAATGAGTGGCAATATGTGGATGTTACAGATGAAGAACAATTGAGAACATACTGCACCTCAAATGAAACATCCCAAATATCACCTTCCCTGGCTGCAGCTCTGGTAAAACCCTGGTGATTAGTAATTTCTGGGACTTCCTCTCTGACAACTCATGGGTTGTTACTTCGCAGCCCTTGCAAAGGAGTGTTTAGGAGAAATCAACGTCATGCAAAACCAAGCATGGTCACAGCCCTTGCTACTAGAAAAACACAGATAACTAGATACTGCTCAGCTCTGTAAGTAAGTGGCTGGGAAAACTAGTATGTATTAGTCATACAGCTTGGGACTGCAAATCAGCAATGGTCAGTCACACATACCCGCCTCAGGATTACACTTAGAGCTGACCCCGAGGAGCTTCTGTGAAGAAGCCACTTAATACCATCAAAGGTCTACCACTTGTCACTAAGCTTTTAATTAAAAAATATGTATCTGTGAGTATAGTCAAAGTAACAAGCAAAATTTCCATAGTGTATGTCTTGGAAGAAACACAAATATTTTATTTAAATCAACAAAATATGTAGCTCCTACACATACAGGCCTTTGCTTTGAGAAGGATGTGGTAGAAGGAGTGGCTGCTGTAATTTGCATTCATCTCATTAGTTTGGTTATAGAATGCCCTAAAGAGAGACTTTTGTGTGAGTCGGTATGAACAGATGGAAATAAGAGATCTAGTAATAAAATGTGTGCTTAAGAAAGACATAAAACTTTATATGAAGGCAGAGCAAATTGAACATGGATCCCAGTTACTTTTAGGATAAGAATGGTTGTACCAGTATGAACAAGGGAAGAATTTTCCTCAGTGGATATTGCTAGTTTGGTTTTATGTACAAATACAGAGATGCTGGGAGCATACAGTATCGGTAATTAGGGCTTTGGGGTACTGGATATAGTACCTATCTCCTTAGAGCTATAGAGTACATATGCATTGTAACCAAAATTTTAAATAATAGAAGCAGTGAGAAAGTTTGTGAAATCTGGGGGTTTTTTCTCCCAATTCCCTGTAAAAATGTCATTTAAATTCCAAGACGACATTCTCCTGATATTTCCATTAACTGAACCCAGAGTCCCAGGAGGAGGTGAAAGGGAGGAGAATGGGTGTTCACTTTTCCTGTCTACAGTGAAGCATTTTTTCATACCTATGACTAAGGAGGGAATTTTGCAGCTGAGACTGTTTTTGCTTTCTGTCTACTATGTTTCTTAATACAGTGATAGGAGAAAGCAGTGCTTAGCTTTGCTCACTTGACCAGGGAAGAAAAGGAGGAAGGGAAGCCATGCATGGTAGTCCAGTGTCTGGTGCAGGTGTGAGGGACAGACTTCTGACCTTGAAAAACTTGTCCAAGGAAACTCAACCTGATTTTAAGTCCTGAATTCACTCTTCTAACATCCTTTCAGAACAGTGATTATGTAAGAACTTTGTTGTCTCTTGGTCTCCTGCTCATCATTTTCCTGCAGTCCCGAGTTTGTGCAGTCTGCGGCAATCGGCTGCTGGTTATTTCAGTGCCCTCTTGGCTGCTGCACTTCTCCTAGACCCTTCAGGCAATCTTCCCAAGGCTCTCCTACTGTCTGTACTCCCTGTACATGCAGAGCCCTGACACGATGAGTATGGACCCCTCAAACACTCAGCTACTTTTGAGAGGCTCTTTGTACTGTCTGAAGGCACGCCTGGTCTTCCCTGATGCCAAAAGTAACGGACCTCACAGTCTCAAGCCAGTGTAGGTCTCAGATTGTCTTGGTTGATCCTAATGGTGGCATAGTAAGACCAGTAAACCCTACATCAGATATAGGCTTTTTAAACACAATCTTGAAGGATATATCTGCATAGGAAGAAAAGCAGAAAAAAAATAAAAGAAGAGAGCAAGCTTTTGAAATGTGTCCAACCTCACTTACAGGCCTCAGACAGTATTTAGATCTTGCGGTTTTGAATCTGAACTAAGTCAGGTTGCCCCACACAGTGAAGTGTCTGCCCTTTAGTATATTAGCTATATCAGCTATTATACAGCCTGATGTAAAAAGAGGCAACATTGTCTATTCTTAGTGATGGCATCACCTTTTAAAATAAGAAAAATTCTTAATGGTTCATGAGCAACCTAGCAAGACTTGCTTACGTGTGGCTCACAGTGCAGCTCATGTCTTAATAAACAAATTGTCTCCTGGATACTTCAAAACCCATTCAAGATTATATATAGCCTCTCCCATGTGAGATTACAACATTTCCCTGATGGCAATTACAGCAATGGCCTACCTGGAATAGCAGTATGAAAGAGTCTCTGATCTTTCAATTCACAGGCAGCATCCAGAGACAAAGAGCAGAGCCAAATACCTGATCCAGGGGATCTGTCTCCACTTGGTCCACAGACTCTTCTTTGAGAGGTTCTGTTTTGCACAGTGGTCTTATGAACAGCGCACCATGAGGGAGGTAAACCTGTTTGCTGTTGGAGTTTGAGCAGAGGGAAACAGGCAGACTTGAAAGAAATTGTGAATTTAAATAAGATAATAATAATAATAGTGCATAAACCTGCTGCCTACCTTAGTTATGTATGAACTCACAAAAGGGTTTAATTCCTGAAGCAGGAAGGACTCAAAGCTTTCTGTACCTGAGCCCTGTGACTTAAGGTCATTGAATAATTGACCTATAGATATTTTCCTTTGACTGCAGAAGATAGATGCTAAATTCTAGAAGTCTTATCAGGGAGGGCTTGTAGATGTGGAATATGAGACTGAGTATTAAGCACACTTATAAATACTGCTGCTGTCCGGCAAGCTTATTTATATCAATTGCAGTTCAATGTGAGCTACAAATTTTGTCTGAACAAATAAGAATGATATTCAGATTCTGACAATACTGTTGTAATGGCCAAATTATAAATGTACCCTTTAGGGCGTTAAAATTTTGTTTTGAACTCTCCACTTCCTGAGAAGTTTCAGAACTGGGAATTTTACCTTGTCTGCTCCAGCAATGGTTAGTCTTGAAGAAACAATATGTTCTAAGGATCTGTAACTCAGAGTCAGAAATGATGAAGCAGGAAAATTAAAATTATTTGAAAATTGACCAAGAATCATTTCAGGCATAGAACTGAATCTCAGATTCAGGAATCTTGTTTAACCAAAAGAGCAGCTCTTCCATATGTTTTAAATAATTCTGAAAAGTGCTTTTTAGAAACGAAATTCAGACTATTCTGCTTACTCTCTGGAATTCTTTATACAAAATTTCTTTCAAAAATATTGCTGTTTACAGAGAGAACCATATGGAAAGTGTTTCACTTTTTTTTCTTTTTTTCTTTTTTTTTTTTTCTGTATCATAGCTGGGACTGATTAGTGTGACTCAGGCTTTAAAATAAAAGCCAGGCAAAACCCTTGCTCTTTTACAGTAGTAGTTGCTTCCAAATGAATGGATCTGATTTCCTTTCTAATATTTGCAAGACAAGAAATGACTGTTCAGTTTGTTTTAAAACTCTTCCCTCCTGGTGAAGTTTATTAGGTTTTGTTATTCCAAAAATAGTGTTTCTGGTTCCTTGAGTTACAACTCCTTATTGAACCTTTTACTAAGGGCAATAGGTTTTTATTCTGCTTTCCACATTGTGTTTTTATCAGATCTCAGTTTGGAGCTGTGACTTTTGTTCTGCAAGGTCTCGCCCCTTTTTTTAGCCTTCAGGGAGGCACAATGAGTAGGAGCATGACCATCTAAACTCTCAGTTTATGTCTCACAGCATTGTAACACATTACTTCATTATTCTTTCTTAATGTATATACTGCTGTCATCAGAACTTGACCTCAGGTTGACTTTCAAGTTTATAGTGTTTGTATCTAAAGAAAGCTGAATCAAAGTAGGATCAAAACATGAAAGTAGAAGAGCTGCCATAAACTAGAAGGACTTCTAAATACGCTGACTCGCCAGGCACACCATTAAGAACAGCAGTGGAGTAGATTTATCTTGTTCTTAATTCTGCCTTAGAAAACCATTTCAGAGGTTGTTTTCCTTCTTCCCAGTCAATCTCTGTACTGTGCTGACTTAAGAAAAGACCCAACCTTCAAACTTGGTCAGAAGAGATATAAAGTTATCCTTTTTTATTTTTCTCCTTAAAACATAAAGCTTTGGAATATAAGAAACCAAACTTTTTTAGCCAGCAAGAAAGCAGACTAAATTTAGACATTGTAATAAAGCTGGTTATAAATGCAAATAAACACAAAAAACCCCAAATGACTCCTCCAAGGTATATATCAGGAATTCCTAAGCCATTCTGCATCCTGTTGCCCCCATTCTGCTAGTCTGAGAAGTGCTTTTATTGTGGTGTGGGTATTGCTGGGATGGTCCCTGTGCAAGACTGTGATTCTCTTCAGCATTCCTTTTTGCTCCACAGCAATGGCTACAGAGGGTCTGGTGCAGAATCCTGATGGAGATGCCCAGCATGGACTTGTTCACATGCACCAATCAAGAGCTTATTAAGTGGCTCACTGGTTTGGGTCATTTGTTTTCATTGCATTGCTTTTGTGAAGCAAAGATGTAGGAGGTGAGGATAAGCTGACTGACAAACAAAATGGAGATCCTAACACAGCAGATGGGATATGGAAAAGAATGGTGGCTACATCTCCTGAACTGCTGACCAAAGAGTACCTGTGCCTTGTGCCCAGCAAGGCTTGTGTCCCTTGAGATTGCTTACAAGCAGGGATCTTTGGCCTAGGCTGAGATCATCTTAAGAGGTATTTACAAAATGGAAGACTATTCTAACCAAATGATATGTGGGAAGTTGTGGGGTTGCTACTCTGTGCTTACAAGGTCAGCGCAGACTTAGAAAACTTCAATTAGATAATTTAGTTGTTTATTGTTTCCTCATTCCTGAGTTATCCTTCAAGGAACATTTTGTAACAGAAGGTATCAGACCTTCACTGCAGCCAAAGGTTCAAGCCTGAGCTTAATGTAGCTCTCAACCTATCTCTTTCTATTAGCTGAGCAGTTTTTAAGTCTCATTATTACATAGTGCAGCTAGACAGATTTCCTGGATCTTGGTGAGATATCATCCTTCAATTTAGATGGTGCAGAAGATGTCTGAGATGTAACTATTGAACTCGTGAGAAAACAATTTTTAAAATTGAAAGCATTTAAGTCATACAGAATTAGTCATATGAAAAATGAAAGGCATTATGTTGCCAAAACCATATTGGTAACTGAAGATTTCAACCACTGTTTAAAAATTATGGTCCTGGTGCTCACACTGTAAGTGTATACTATGGACATACCCTGTATAGAGTAATATATACTTAGAAGCAGGATGTAAGCACTTCAGTAATGTAGAATGAAAATGTGCCAGTTGAAACTGCTTCACTTGTCATCCCTGGGTTGATATATGCTTCTGTAATAAACTGTGCATACAAAGAGGTTCAGTGTACAGCTTGCCTTGTAGCCCAAGCTTGGCAGCTTGGGTTTTTTTCAGAAAACTAGAGGAAAAGCTGGGTTTAGGCACAGGAATATCAGGAAATATCTAACTCATGAGTATGACTTAGAACTCTTCTGTCAGCAGCAGAGGAGAACAGTTCAGAAGGAAATTCAAAAAGAATGAGCGGCCAAAATGGAGAAGGAGGCTAAGGAGGGAAGCAATTGAAATAGATCAGGAGCATTGTGTCAGAGCAAGGAAGGTATCTTTTAGACAGCAAAACCTTCCCCTCCCCATTACTTTTCCATGTTACAGTATCTCTTGTCAACTAGTGAGGGGTGATAATGAAAATAGCTATTTCAGATATGTTTTTTTTCTCTTTAGGTTTTTGATTTCTGCAGCTTTGCCCAGCTCATGGAAATTGGTAATGAAAGGCTGAGCAACACTGAGACAACTGAAGTTAATCTCTTGACCGACTTCTTAACTCAGACATTGCCAATATAGAAATTAATTAGAGGTCTTTCAAGTAATTGAGATCCATTACTATCACTTAATATACCACAGTGCACAGAAATCCTTCATTCTTTCTTGAACTAATAAGGTATGTGTTCCTATGAATCATTTATATGGCACCATAAATAGATGCTCCATGTGCCAAACGGCGCTGGCTCAGGTGCCAGATGTGTTCTGCCAGGGAGACAACAGGAGCCTGCAGGGACCCAACAAGGCAATGGAAGCTGCCCTCCTGTCTGCAGCTGGTGCGGGCAGCATGGCACTGGGGCTCTGGGCAGCCCTTTCAGCAGCATGGCTTTCATTAAAGGACTGCCCATATCACCATAATAAAGGAGTAGGTACAGGATGCGACCCTGCCTTTGGTTATGTCAGCTAGCCATGGCGGTTGCCCCAGTGTAACTGCCCCTCTGTCTAGAGTCCTGGAAGACAGGCATAGCAAGCTGCCTCCTGTATGTGTGTTTGCTGCCTTGGAGATTTTAGGAACTGTATAAATAACAACATTTAGCAGTTAGACAGCACTTTCTACCTACCCAGCTTTGTATGAACATTAAGTAGTAAACATAATACCATAAACATGACAAATGTAGATGGAAATAGCACAGACTGGGTGAAATTGGTAAGTGACTCAGCTAGAAACTTTTGTGAGCAAGGAGATAAGCTGAGCTCAAGCTGTACTGACTGAGGAAGATGCAAAATGGGATCCATAACAGTAGACTGCTACACTGCAGTTGGAGGGTTTCTAATTTGGTGTCAAACTGCTCTCAAGTGTACCACTGGTGATTGGGGAGGATGGGGTGGGAATTTAGCTCTTGGTCCTTGCTCATTAAGTGCTTCAAGACAATGGTTCTAGCAGATCATTCTTGCTCCTTGTTACGTCAGTGTGGAACTTCCACCACTATGGACTGTATCCCAGTAGGAAATCTGTAATTCTTTAACAGTTTTAAGCAGGAGTAAGCTGTTGGAGACAAGAACTGTATTTGCAGTCAGTATAACTGTAGTGCAGTGCCCGCAGACCCAAGCTGTGATCTGGAAGCAGTGGTTGCTGCAGCACTATAAAGCTTCAAAAGAGCCGCAAAACTCACTGGGGAAGATCTGTGAATGATCAAGTCAGGAGCCCAGGCTGTAGCTGAACTTCTGTCAGCACCTACACTAACAGGTTTAAAGCTGGCTCTGAAGTGTTTGCATTGTATTGCATTCCCATCTCAGGGAAGTGATTTATAGCAGACCTGAAGATCTTGATGAAGGCTGCTGTAAATGTACAGAGTTTTGAGTAACTTGATGAATACTTGGAAGAGTATTCCACTTGAAACCTTTTGAGGTTTAAAAAATAGACAGATGATACTAGGAAAACTTGTAAGAGGAACATGTAAGGACTTTAGGAACTTGTAAGAGCTGAAATTTGAGGAAACACTAAGGAAAAGGAGTGTATATACCTTGTTCTTTTCCTTTCCTTGGTAGCCAGTCATGGCTGTGTCAGAGTTAGAATGCTGCATTAAATGGACTCTCGGTCTGAAGTCTTATGGATGTTCTTTTGTTTTGGTGTCAAGGAATCGTTCTAGCAGTGAAATTACCTGTTTGAGGGCTTGGGTAATCATAAGCTGGCAGCAGCTGAGCTATCTGGGTCTTTTCAGCCATTTTCAGTTGCCAGAGGTGAGGAACGAGAATTGCCTGTCTCCCCTAGCAGCACCCCCCTCCAGGACTCCTTCTTTCCAAAGGAGCATTAAAGATGTTGCTTTCAAATAATTTGTAATGCCTTTGTCTATTATTGGCTCCTGTACACAACTGGCAGCATTGCCATGTGCCTCTTGAGCAGTAAAACTGTAAGCCAGAAGGGGAGATTCAAAAAGATAATGTTTTTCCACAAGAGACACCAATGCACCTGAGGGACCAGAATTTGTTCCAGCTTTCAAGGATTTGCCTAAAATACTGATTGTCTCCCTAAAATTTCAGAGGGACGGGGATCCAGCAGTTGTCTGTTCTGGCAATATCAATATGGTGGCTGAGCCAAATTTACAGCCAAATTTGGGGATTTATTTGGTTGTTTCTTTTCCACAGATAGCACTCACACATTTCTCTAAATCATTCATAAAACATATTAAAAAGCATACATCCAAGAACAAAGCTGTGCAGAATCCTGTCTGACATGGCTCTGGCTCATGGTTCTGTTTCCAACTGGCTCTTGAGAAATTTATTTGATAGGTCTTTATCAAAGTAGCATGTTAATTTTTCCGGTTTATCCTTCACTGTGCTAAATTCAGCTAAGGAACTTACTGATGGAAGGCCATTAGGGCTGGATTTATCAGTTCTTAGAGTTATCACCAATATTCTGTGGAGTTCAGGAAGCTTACCTTGTGAAGGTAGACATTTTTGGTTCAAAGCCAAAATATTCTGCCACAGGCAAAAGTAGATTTATATTTGTCTCCTATCTCTTAATAGCAAGTCCTTAATAATCAGGAAATAAGTACTTAAGGACTTCCTTTCTTCAATCTCTATTGAGGGAGGTGGTCTGCACAATTTTGTTTTGGATGAAATTTCTAAATAGTCATGGACACAGAATGCAACTGAGTGGAGATTACTTTACATCCTGGAGTTGAGACATTCCTTTGAGAAAAAAAGGTTATGGGTTGAAGTTCTTTATAGCAGAGGGGAGACATCCCCAGACAAGTTGATCTGTTAGAAAAAAGATAAGAAGGACAATTGATAAATCAATATCACCAGAAAAATCTTTCTTAAGATTGAAGGTATTTGGCAGTGTCAAATCAAATGCATTATTTTGAAACAGCTTCCCCCCACCCCCCCAGCAACTTTTCTAAGTTTGGGGTTTTTTTTTACATAGTTCTAATGTGGAAATTAATGTAAATGCTGAGCGAGTGGGAAATTCTTGTTCCTACCCATTAGCATTTGATTTGTACATTTCCAAATAAGTACTGTACTCTTACAAATGATTCAGACTAATTAGCAGACAGGGAGTTTGAAAAGCAGATGTTATTTACAAAAGGCGATAGACAGGAACTTATGGAGAATAGTTTGGAACAGAAGAACAGAAACAGAGAGACCAGCAAACAATCTGGTTTGGGTTTTTTTTTTTTCTTCTACTAAATTTAGAAAGCAAAGCTGCATTTTTTCCAGTGCTGTCAAAAGTGAAGTGCCTTATAAAATGGAAGAGATGTAAAGTAAATCACAAATAAATAGCTGCTGTAGCTAGAGGGAAGGAATAGCTTAGAAAGGAAGAAAAAGAAATCCTGCAGTCTAAAAGAGACTTAGCTGAGTCTAAATATGAACTTTAATGTCACAGAGACTTTTTCTTTCCCTGAAATCATACACCTGACCCTGTGGAAGCCAGAAAAGAGAAATTCACTCCAAATCCACAACGCAAGGAAGATGTTCCTTTAGCATTTTATTTGAGTCTTGATCATCATCAGTAGCAAATCAAGTTCAATAAATCAGATTTCTGCCATGAACAGAAGTGTTAAGTGATATGCTTCAATCTTTCTGATTAAAAATTAAAACACCTTTGAAAGAACTTTGCAGGAGACTTTGCATATCAACTTGATTGCATGAAAGTTCTTTGCATGTAGACTGGATTTTGGAGTTGGCACTTCCTTATCTGCCATAAGCATTGAAACAATTATTCTTTATTTAGGTATTTTTAATTATGACATTTTAAACTGTGACTTTTTTTCCCCATATATCCTCACTATCTCAAAATTAGGAAGATGCAAGTCTAGCAAAATAGTTATTATCATGGATGCATCTGCCATAACAAAGCTGGGACAGAACCAAAAAGTTATGAGGCTTTCCGAGGAAGGAAGTGTGCAGATGCCTGATGAGAAATGGTTCATTTAGCTTAGAATTCACTAGGTAGGAGAAGAAACATAGTGACCAAAACAGGTTATCCCAAAGATTATGGCTTTCCTTATGCTATGAAAAAGCATTACTCAGCTTTTACAGAGGCATGCAAATCCCCTTGACCGATCAAAATTATGTTTCTTTCTGACTTTCTTTCCACAGGATTCAAGTTCAAATTTAAGAAGGTGGAAGCAATTTTCCCCTGTTGATTGAAATGGAAATATGAGTGGACCTTTGCTATTCAGTCAAGACAGGACTAATTGAAGCTACAGACATGTACATTTACAGCAAAGGTAAGAAGCTGAATATTAATACTCACACAATATTAAAGAACCTGGGTTGATTTTGGTAAGGAAATCTCCTCTCTTACCTTGCTGCAGCAGTTAAGCTTTGTTGAAAAGCCTAATGCATTTCAGACTGAAAATTATAGCTTGAAGTTTTGATTCATGTCTTGAGCTTAGTTAGCAATTAGCAATCCTTAGATAATGTACTGCAAATCTTTCTAATAAACCCACTGAGCTTTTTTTTTTGTTGAAAGCATAGGGTTGATAGAAGGCTGTTTCTGTCAATGTTAGTGCTTTTGCAAGCTGCATATATTGTAAAAATGTTGTTAATGTGACAAAATTGTTTACTTGCTCATTAAGGAACCACACACTAATGACTGGGAGAACCATTGATAATACAGCTGAGTCAACGACAGGGCCCAGAATGTAAAAGCAGTGGGTTTACTGTACCTTGGGCTAAAGAGACAGGCCACCACACAGATCATCAGACATGGCTGGCAAATGAAAGGCTTCTTTCTTGAATTTCTGTAGTAAATGGGTAGTTATGATAAAAAGAGTATGACAGATCACTACTGCTGCTGGCTTGTAGGTGCGTACTAAGCTACTGGAAGGAGGGGTGTTCTGTAATTTTGTGGCTCCTTTAAAGGGCAGTTGAAGTATAAACATGCTAACTGAGAATATGCCTGAGTGGAAGACCCCAGACTTTTTGTAAGACCTCAGTCCTTTCCCTCTGTAAGAAGAAGGAAAGCTTGTTCAGGCACTGGTATCTACCACGGTGGGGATTCTAACTTCTGCTGACTCTTAAGAGAACTTTTGCATCTGCCCCTCGTCTGTGCCTGTCTGTGGCAGGAGAGTTTGCCCCTCAGATCGCAGAAGCAGCACTGTGAATTTTGGTTTTATATCAGGGTTGTACCCTTGAATTCTCATCTCCTGTCTTCAGATATATCACTGTCTAGTAAGGTACTACCTCTCCTTGCAAATCTTCCTTCTGTGAAATCCAGGTCATAGTCATTATCCCAATAATACTGAAGGGAGAAATGCTCCAGTGAGCAAATCATCAGAAAGACAGAATCTATCTTGGCAAGCCTCCCTTGAAATTTGTGGATTCTTTAAACTAGTCCTGGCGAAAGGATTGAAAGCAAATACTATCCAAGGAAAAAAAAAATATATATTTTACCTCTAATTTATCATTCTGTAATAATTCCAGTTGACTTCTGTGACAGCATAATAGTGAAAGTGATTAACGTTTCACTCTCTACCAAACAAAAACATAAATTCCTCTGACTGGCAGGAAAGAATAGTACTATTAATAGGTGGGAAAATGGATCTGATGCATTTGTAGACTCTTAGGCGGCCTGAAAACTGCACACAGTGTGTTACTAGGGTAACCACACAAAGGTATCAGAAAAGGGCCATTTCCTGGGCCCCTGAAAACAAGAGGACCTTTTACAGTCACTGTTGTTTGGTCAAAGTGGACTGACTCACCATTCTGCTTTCATAGTGTTTCATACCAGTTTTACACTTTTTTGAGTTCTCAGCTTAAAGAAGCCTTTTCTTCCAGTGAATTGCCCTTACTGCTTTTACTTCACACCCTACTAGGAAAGAAAGTGGGAAGTTCTCACATGTTCCCCTGGCACCAGGGGATTGTTACCCAACATGATGTTTGTCCTGGATGGATGCCTGCTCAAGCCACAGAGACAGCAGTTGACCAAGTAGTTGGCCCATCAGAGATGTGCAGAGGATAACACTACAGATAGCACAACCCAGATGTTTTGTCACTTAATGCCATTCAGCTATGATCTTATAACAGGAGTGTGTCAAAAATAGCAATAACACATGGAGCATGAATGGGGTTTCTCTGACCGCATGAAATGCATCTCCATGAAGCTTGATCTTCTATAGGTTTGTGTCCTGAGTACTATATAACATTTATGCTCTCCAAAATAGCTCCCACACACCACTAAGGCTTCATGGCCATCTCTCACTGTTACAGTTTGTAGCCTTCCAGAGTCCTGAATGATACTTTCCATTCGTCTCTCTTTATCTCTGGACCTTCTGTGCAGGTACACATGCAAACAGTAGTTCTTCCCCATGTTCTCTTTATGTTTTACTGCATGAATCTGCATGTTGATTAATCCTGCAAAGCACTGAATTTTGACAGTCTTATTAGGGATAAAAATACCTTTGAGTTTCACAGAACTGGCAGAATTTTCACCTCTTCAGGAAGCCACCTGTCTTTCCAGTCTGACTGATATTGACCAGTGGGCTAAAAATTATTAGGAAAAGGGGCTTACAAAAAATGTGACTGAAGAAACTTTTCCTCACCACTGGAGATGGATGTAGCGGACCATAAAAGCTAGGAGGATTTTCATGAGAGCTGAGGACCGAGCATTCCCAGCCAGCAAGCCCTCGAAGATGATAAGGCACATTGATTTTGATGTCCATCACAACAAAAATTACTTATTTCATCCATTTTGGGGGAAGCAGTATAAAACTCACAGACAGAAACAACATTAGTAAGACTTTATTGTGCAGTGGAGGTGAAAGTTTGGCATAGTGAAGAAATGTATGTATTAGGTAAGGTGAAAAATTGAGTCACACCTCCAGGAAACCCCAGGTTCTTTTGTGGTCTTTCAACTTTTTTCATGTCAAAGGGAGAAATAAAGCTTTTAAAAATTATTTTTGCTCCGCAAATTTCAGTTTTCATGAAGCCAAACTGAGATAAATCTGAAATTTTCTATAACTTTAGAAGATTACTTACTAAAATGTTCCTGTCATTCACAGTACTATAGAATGAATTAACTTGCTCCACACAGTGACCTTAACTTTTTTCATATTCCAGCAAATTTTGTGCAATCCCTAGAGTGTAGGTACAGACCTGTGTATCATTGTTATTCTGCCCCAGCACTCCAGTTTCTGGTAAAGTAATACTTTCTGAATACTGCGTCCGTTAATTCTTTTTTTATGTAAGAGGCAGATGCACGTACTGTCTAGTTTGTTGTAGAGAATCAATAGAGTACAGTTTTATTTGTATTTGCAGAGACAATAAAATCAAAGAAGATAGCAGGTTGGTGACTCCAACTGAGATAGTAATTAAGATAAAACAGTGATGTTTGTAGCATATTTTAAGAAGCCTGGAGGAATTAACATAGCTTGCCGGAAACGGTGGGCTGGAAAGAGATATTCTTTAAGAGCAAACAAGAAATTTTTATCTTTTTACCAAGTATGATGGAGAACTGATACTTCTCTCCTGCATTTGGGTAGGTAAGTGGGGTGGGTGAGTTAAGTGGAGCTGAAAATAGAGTTTGCAGTGCAACTGGGAAATCAATAAGATCATTTAACCTCCTTCCCAAACAAACATTTCTAAAAATCTTCTATATCTGCTGTTATACAATATTTTTAACATATCCCTTTATTTTAACTCGTTCAGTTTTGTGGATTGCAGCGATCTATAGAAAGAAATAATAGCCCAAAGTGTCCTTGGAGCCATTAACTGTACCTTTTTATCTATTCCCTAAGAAGATGCCCTGGATTTAAAGACTATGTGTATTAAATCAAGTAAGAAAAGAAACAGCTTCTTTTCTGACACTTGCACTTCTTTCCTTCAGCTTGTGCAGAAGGCTGACATCCCATCTCATTCCCACCAGTGATATCCCACCTGTGTGCCTGGGATTTCAGCACTGCATTTGGCCCATTCTGCTGGTGTTCCTGAGCCCCTCATTTCCGAGCTGCAACATCACCATCCAAAGGAAGTCAGGTAGGAGCTGAGGGCATTTGACATTGCTAAAGTATCAAGCCTCGGTTGTCAGGTTTAGCCATTTGTCCTCCAGATGTTTGTTTTGCTGTATGATGCTTTATTTTTTGTTTTTGTAATATGGTCTTTGCAGAGGTTATTTTAAACTTCCAGTGGAATAGCAGAAAAGTAGGTACCCTCCTTCCTTCAGAGGAGCTGTGCTGGTTTTAGCTGATGATTGCATATTTTAGCTATCACACTGTGGTTGTTAATCAATGGTATGAGACATTTTAAGATTCTCATACTCATGCATCAGCTGATTCTTCCGCAAGTGAATCCAAATTAGTGGACAAGATGTGCCTTTTTTATTACCTAGAATGTGCTGTTTGTTCATCTCCTCTATTTTGTCCATTAACTGACCTTACATTGTGTTACACCCTTAATATCAGCTGTTGTACCCAGCACCACCTTGGGGCTGCATGGAAAACTGTCAGAAGGGAGCAGAGCTGCTGAGGAACAGGCACTTTGTGGCTAAAAAGCCATTTCATTGTTATTTGAAAAAGCCTGCTTGGAATGGCTATGTGATAGCTTAGGCATAAAATGACTGTGCCCGTTTTCTCTGTGATAGTTGCTGGTGTGGAGGCCTTGGGTCAGTGATTTGCCTTCCTCCCCTCTATATGCCTGTTTCACAGGCAGTCTATGGGAAGTCCAGAGAAACACGCCCCCAGCAACGTGTTAAGCCTCTGGGTGCTCTCATCTACACAATATTGGAAACAGTCTGGAGAGCAGTGCCTGAAGAGTCTTGTTACAGTCTCACTAGATGGGAAGAGCAATGTCTGATTTGAGACCAGAAGGACACAAGACACAATCAGTAGGTTGATTACCTCCTCCTATCACCCTCCCCATCCCTTACCCCCAGTTTGATACCAGTTTGACCTAGAGAAGCTTTCTATGAAAGTGAGTACAAAAAGCTGCCCAAAAATGTTTTATGTGTAAAGATGAATATATTGTGAGATCAGAAAAGAAACATACTACTTCATCAACAGTGTCCAAAGACACGGCATCCATTACTGTAGCTGCTGCAAGTTTGATTCCCAAGTCTCATGGAAATGTTTGCTCAAATGATGAATCAGTTACTGTTACTGGAAGTTACACTTTCCTGTCTGAATCATATATTTGCACCTCTGAGCTCTCACTGGGCAATCAGGTGGAAAAGCAGCCGATGCATGAGCAACAGTAGTTGCAAAACTCTGACCCATTTAGAGAAAATGAACTGCTTATAGCTAAATTAGGCCACCCTGAAAACAAAATGAGATTGAACTACCAGAATAAATGATATACCTTAAACTAATTATTCAAACATTTCTCACAAGTTGCTCCAGCTCCTGTTCACGTTAGCTTGCCTCTAATATGATTCTTATAGTCCTTTGTTCTCTACAGCTTCCTGAGGAGAGGATGTGGAGAGGGAGGTGCTGATCTCTTTTTCCCTGGTACCCAGTGGTAGGGTGCACGGATGGTTCAAGACTTCACCAAGGGAGGTTTAGACGGGACATCAGGAAGTATTTCTTTCACTGAGAGGGGAGTCAAACACTGGAACAGGCTTCCTAGCAAGGTGGACAGTGCCCCAAGCTTGTCAGTGTTTGAAGCATTTGAACAATGCCCTTTAGCTTTTGGTCAGGCAGTGAACTAGATAATCATTTTAGGTCCCTTCCAACTGAAATAGCCCTGTTCTATTCCTATGCTATGCTATTCTATTCTGTTCTATTCTTTTCTTTGCCTGTTAGCTGTAACACAGTTGTATGTGGAAATGGGCATGAACCAGAATTATAGATGAGAGTATTGTTGGATTGTTAGACCATTCAAAAGAGATGTGGAAAACATGACCCTGCTTATCCCAGCCTCTTGTCCATAATAGATGGCATCAAGTCCTCTTGGCTTTGAGCTATCTGACATAAGATTTGACGTAGGCCTACAATCTGGATTTTGTAACCTGAATCATAGTCAGGGCTATGAGTAACTACATAAATCAGAGCAAGGGAGCATCTTTGTATCTAAGTGGCAGCTGAGCAGTACCATTTCCCCAGTGAGCAAAGGGTCTTCTGAGATGATGAAAATCTTTGGCAGCCCAACTTTCCCCTTGAAAGCATCCCGTCAGCAGGAAGCTTATAGTGGGGTGCTGAGATCACTCATCAAGTAGTTACCTGAAATATGGTCTGCAGCAATCCAGAGCCATGGAACAGGACAGCTGCAATACTGAAGGAGTTGTGATGAAGTCTCAGAAGTACAGAGAAGAGACTAAGTCAGCCAAAGCTGAAAGCCTCTAGGGACTGGAGTGGAGAGGAGTGGCAGAAATAAGAAGGTCATGATGATGACAACCCCTGAAGCATGCTGCAGCACAGAGGAGCTGTGGTCAGAGAGGCTATTGCCATGACATTTCTCTGGATAAACATTTGGAGTCCTTGGATTTACTGACGTGTTGTTGCTCCAAGCGCCAAAAACTCTGTCATTACTTTAACTGAAACCCTATTGCTTAAAGAGATTCAGCACCATCTCAGCTGTGAAACTACTGCCTTGAATGAGTGTAGTGTCTCCGAGAGGAGACGTCCTTCATATGAGATACAATTACATGTAGAAAAGAAAAATGGGCTTGTGGCTTAAGCTGAAATGAGGATCCTTATCCTTGGCTTCCAGAGACTGTAATTTTGTCCTCTTTCAGGTCACTTTGAAACAATTTGATTTTAGTGGCACATAACCAAAACAACTGCCTTGGCCCCCAGGCTGTGGGTAAGAAGATATTATGCAGCACACAGAAGGAAGGGCACAAGATTACCTTTCTCTGTTGGAGACACAATGAACCTGCTTTTTATTTGGCTTTGCACCCTAGGCTAAAAAAAAACCCAAAAAACAACGAAACAAAGCATCTGTTGATTTCAGCTCCATTTTCCGGAAGCATATGACCTGTTTAGCTCTCAGAACACTAGCTCAAAACTGACTTGTCCCAACTTTGCAAGTGCTTGATGTATCTGAAAACTGTGCTCTGGATATCTGGAGCCAAACAGTGATGTGGGTTTTATAGGAGGCAACTAATCTTGGGCTTAAAGGGTATTAATGAGGCTGAATTAAATGCTGCTAGTTAGAGCCCATTGATATCCCTAGTGGTGTGTGCCATACAAGTACTAACAGGGCTTTCTGGGGAGCACATGGCTCTGTCAGTTCCACATGTGAACTGCAGTTCAGAGCTGCTTGTAGTTTTGTCCCATTGGTGTTCAAAGAAGAGGAAAGCTTTGTGTGTACTCTAAGTGGATTTAATTCAGGTGTATTAAAAAGAAAAAAAATAAAAATCTGAAGAGTAGAACAGGCCATCCACTATAAGGAGAGCAGTTTATCTTTCTCCTAAAATGCCTTCTTTATTCAAAAGTACTTTCACACAGAGGGTTCTGTGTTTACAACTTTGGTATGTGTCTTTGATTTTATCAGCTTGTCTCTAATTTCTCTGTTAGGGTTTGGTAAGCTGTGGACTGTTCTTTTAACTCAGCAGCTTTGAAAATCATTTTGAATACTGTGCATGAGTCACTGTACTGAAGGGAAAAGGAGCAAATGTGGAGAAAAATGAAGCTGTCAAATGTGAAACAGAAGATAGACACATCCATATATATGCAGTAACCCAGGGGTCCCTTGGAATAGGAGAGCAGTGCTCAGGAGTCTGCAAAGACTGAGACTAGTGGAGTCTGCTTTGTCATACCTGAGTCTGGCATGGTCACTTACAGGAGCATCTGGACTTGGCAGCAGACTTCTTCTCATCAAAGAAAATTGGTCTGATCTCTAACTTGACTTTCAAGAAAAGAAAGAAGACAGCTTCCCTGAGAGCCAGCAAGTCTTGCTCACAGGCTCCCATAACTGCAGTGTTCAGAAACTTGAGAGCCCAGTAGGACCAGCTGGAGCTTATGAATGTTTGTGCTCATATCCCTGAGAAAAGATAAACCAGAGTACTCCAGATTTCCTCTTTAGAGCAGAGCCTCCTCTAAAGTTCCTAGTGAGGGTTTCCTCATCTTTGAAGATGTAGTCTATTTTGTGTGTGGCTGGTTAACCACTGCACATTGCTGGCTATCTTACATGTTGACCCATCTGGCCAAACTGTGTCTCTGCCTTTCTAGCCTACTACACATGCCCTTCTTCATGCTTTGATTAACTTCCAGTTCCCTTCTTTCTGGCCTTGCCAGCAACATTTTTGTCATCTTTAACCGGAAGGATTTTTTTTATATGCATCCACTGGTCAGCTATGTTCTTCTCTTTGCAATGCTGGCTCTCCAGATTCTGCCACTGTCCTTCTGGCCTTTTCATTTCCATTTTGCTGTGGTACTGGATGTATACTGGATGCATGTTTACCTTCTGTAATACCCGCACTGCTGTAAGCCACAACTTGACTCTAGAGGTCAAAGTCTGTGGGCTAGAAGGCAGCATCCTTCAGGGCTGTTTTCTGGACTTTGTTGTCCCAACCCAAACATGGATTCAGAAATACACTCAGGCAGCAGAAAGCAGCTCAGCTTGTGCTACAAGGGAGTTAAATTGGCTGATCACAGTCACCCTTGTTGGTTCTTTTAGACTCTTAGATTTCATGTATCTATACAGGCTTTATCAATGTGTTTTTCAAGTTGCAAAATGTCTCCTGTCTCCAAGCCTGATGGAAAATTCCACTGTAACTTCTTAGCCTGTAAGTAAACAATTTTTCATAATTATGGTAAAGAAATGGGTACTGCTACCACACAAGAAGTATTAACATGTGTATAAAGCAGAAGGATCACACTTGTTTCCGTGGACCATTAGGTGCAGAGAGATCAATAGGAAAAGGAATTTTAAAGACTGTGACATGACTGAAGAAAAGCTAATTGCCTGAAGTGGTTAAACTAGGCTAAAGATACCTGCCTTTGAAATTCTCATCCCAAGGAGATTTCACCCAAGGGAAACCTTAGTCCTTAGTATGCTGTTAAGAAGGAGAGAAATCTCAAGGGAAGAATTCACAGAACAACTTGAGAATCTTAATTGTAGTGAACTGCCAGGATGTTCATCTCAGCTTAAAAACTAGAAAGCTTCTGACAAACACATGCAATATATCCCTTAAAATAAATGAAAATTTCTGATTGCTGTACAAGGGTCACCAGGAAGCATCACTTCCAAAAGTCAATGAACAGTGATCTTGGGAGTTGCAGGTAAATGTACAGTATCCTATATAGAGGGGAAGCATTTCTGGGTAGTCAGGAAGGAAACATACACTTAGAAAAACACATTTAGATCATCTGACCAACAAAACAGTTTCTGCTTAAAGTCCTCACCTGGTCCTTGAAATTATTTGAAGAATTTATTTATAATATTGGGAAGAAAAATCTGGTATACATCATCCAGATTTATAGGAGGTTTTGGTGACTTTTGTAAGAAAAAGAGACTTTACATTATGCTAGACAGGTAAATTTTTGTCTCTGATTAAATACTGACTAAGCATCAAATGTTTTAAGTATTTGCTTTTTTTTTTCCAAAATGTAGGTGAGCTAACAGCGGCATGCAAAGGTCTGTGCTGGGATTGATCTTGTAAAATTTTGTTAGTGGTTTTAAGACTGAGTTAAAGATGTGATCACTACATATCACCATCCATGTCAGGAAAAACTAGAGGAGCACACAAAATCTAGAAAGTCTTACTTCATGGAGCAAAATAGTGGGTACGCTTTAACTTGTATACATACAGACTCGTGTACAATGGAAAGAAAAATCTATTTCTTTCACAGATGCTGATGTATCTAAGCAAGGAAGTTTTCCTTCAGAGCAGCGGTTCAGCCTGCCTCACCCAGGCAAGCAGAGCTTGCTTTAGGTTTGCTTTAGGTTCCCAGAAAATGAAAGCTATAGTCCCATGCAACAGCAATTTGGATATCCTTAAAACAAATGAAACAATTCTTCAGAATTCACTGCTAACAGCATGTCATAAAAAAGCAAGGCATGTAAGATCTAAAGGTTTAGGTCATTCTGCTACCATTTAACAGCTTCATGGCAGACAAATTATATGACCAATATCAAAGATCAAATTCTAGGTTATAAACTCCACTCGGGGAAGTAAAATGAAGAAAAATACCTTCCACAAAAATGTACAATAAGAGAGGCATAATTTTAGTTGGACAGAGGCTATCTTCCTTTTACACAGAGGTGTGACCTGAACTGGTGAGTTAAGAAGCAACCTTGCTGCTGAATTGTGATGACCCATCTTAGGCTTTCATACTTCTGAGGAATAGAATGCCTGTCTGTGGGCTTACATCAGTTGCATGTGTTTCCTTGTTAGACATTAGTATTTTATGGAGAATGGAAGTTCAAATGAAGTCAAATGCAATTATTGGCATTTTGAAATGTTGAACACATACTTTGCCTTTTTTACATTATGTAATGTGGTTAAAAAAAGAAAAAAAATCAAGACAATTTATATTATAGCAATACTTTCCAAAGTAAATGTAGCCCATACCACTAAGTGCTTTCACTGAAGTCCCAAAAGTCAGGTGTACTTACTTTTTTAGAGTCTGAAGGTCAACATCAGTCTCGTAGTTACAAAATTTTCCAAGACATTGAATTATATACTAATAGGTAATAAAAAAAATATAAAAATATAGAAATTGATTTTCAAATGGAACTGGAAAAAAAGACCATTTTTTTTCAACCATAAAAGTCATTGATGTAACTGTTATTTGCTATTGGGAGTCTGATTGCCCTTTTACTCAGTGTATTCCCACCAGACTTAAAGAAATATGCGTTTTCTTCTCTTTTCTTGTTTTTCTCCTTTTTTTTTCTTTTATTCCTTGAGGGAGAATTTTAACACATTTCACATCAGAAGAGACTATTGATGTAATTACACGTGTACTGCTTAGTTAACACACGTTTACAGACATACAGCAATTACTAGCATTTTTCTGATATTAAATTATAACTGCTGAAATTTGATAAAGCCCTACCAAAGCCAGAAATTTAGACACCAGATAAAATTGCTGAAAGCAGTTAAGGGGTTTATGAACATATGTTTATACATGAGGGAGAATAGGTTTAGACTGAATCTGAGGAAGAAGTTCTCCAATACGAGGGTGGCGAGACCCTGGAATAGATTGCCCAGAGAAGCTGTGGATGCCCCCTCCCTGGAGGTGTTCAAGGCCAGGTTGGATCAGAGAATCACAGAATGTCTTTGATTGGAAGAGGCCTTCAAAATCATCTAGTCCAACCTTTGACCCAACATTGCAAGCTCACCACTAAACCACGTCCCTAAGCACCAGGTCCACAGGCCATTTAAATGCTTCCAGGGATGGCGACTCCACCACTGCCCTGGGCAGACCATCCCAGTGTTTGATAACCCTTTGAGTGAAGAAATGTTTCCTAATATCCAGTCTCAACCTCTCCTGGCACAGCTTGCATCCATTTCCTCTGGTCCTGTCACA
>JAAGNO010006069.1:0-35698 GCA_033439905.1 Ceryle rudis | reverse complement strand
AAGGACAGGTTAAAAGTGTGTACATATATATATATATATAAAAAAAAACCCCCAGATACAAATACACATTTCTGTGAATTTTAGAGCATTAAAAACATTTTAAAGTATTTGGAGAAAAACAGGCTTTTTGATACACAAAGCCTTCAGTCAAGCTGATATTGTTGAAATTACCTTTTCACTGTTCCCCAGGGGTCTTTAAGTCCTCTTGGAGTTCAGGGCATTGGGATAGTGGCAGAGGGCTATGGGCCAGGAAGTCTTGCATCTGCCACTGTTTCGATGACTGCTTGCATGTCCACCTCATGCCAAATCAGTTGGCAAAGGGACAATTTTTGCTTGTAACAGTTTGCTGTGTGCCGTTCAAAACAGCACTGCTGTCCTGTGCACGATCAGCTCAAACATGCTCAGTGACACACCTATAGCTAACTCACATATGTGTTGATCTCAGCAATTGTCACCTGTGGCCTGGACTAAGCCACCTAAAGACAGTCATGGACAGGCAGCGATGCGTTGGCTGGCTGGGCTCCAAGAGCTGTTCCTCAGAGAGAGCAGTGTTTCAGCACGCTCCTGTGTGTCTTTTGAGAACATGGAAGTTGTACCACATGTGGCTCATGTTGAGTCTAGTCCTGTCTGCACTCCCAATTGACTCTGTGTGGTGAGGAAGAAGACAGGACTTACTTTCTGCCTTACCTTTTGCCTCTTCTCAGATATCAACACAATGCCCAGAAAATGGGAGCAAGTACTTCTATTAATGTTACTGTGGAGCTGCATCGTCCATCTGGCAGAACCACCTCACTTATAGTATGGGCTAGGGAAGCCCAGAGAGGTTCAAGGTTGATTAGGAACACACAATTTAAAAAAAATCAGACTCAGTTAACTATGTTGTTACTTTATGGCATCCAAAAAAGGAATTTGGATCTGTCTGAACAGTATCTCTTTGTAAGAAGATCATTCTGGGTGAAGTAGCATTATTGCTCTTGTCCAGACCCAATCAGCAGAGCTCAGAAAGGCTGGCTTGCTACTTTTCTCACTGTTACACCCAGTAAGAAGCAGCCCTTTCTCTTTCAATAGCAGTTTCCTGAAAAGGTAGTGTGCACAGTGTTCCTTACTCATTCCTATCTGTTTAGCTAATGAGAAGCAGTTCATCTCTGGATGGTCTTAATACCTACACACTAAGAGCAAAACCAAACCTAATGCTAATGACAGCACTATGTTAATTGGTGAATTAAGCTAATGTAGGTCACTTGATCAAATGCAAGCTGAACTTAACATTTTGAAATGTGCCTCAAAAGCTCTGCAGAGACCCTTCTAGAGTCTTTGTTTTAGCAAATAGGGGAGAGATGGCTTAGATTACCAATGCCACTAGTGCCAGCAAATTTTTTCTGGCCAGACTGCACTAGAGAAACTGTCGTCCCACTCATTGCTGCTCAAGTAACTGATTTGACATTCAGCAACTCTTTGAAAGTACGCAAGCTTGGAAGCTGTTGTCCTAACATGAGCTAAGCAGGATGATAAACAGCACTACCAGATATGTGAAAACCACCAGGAAAATTGTTTTCATTAATATTTAGACCTCTGAGAAGGACTTTCATAGACATGCTCTGTTTCATGCACTTATCTTGCTGTAAGATATATTGGAGGCACGCCTGGTTTCATCAGTTCCATGGCACTGGCCCAGCTAAGACCTGGAAGCAGTGTTCTTCTGTGACCAGAAGACAGCTGTTCCTGCTATCAGCCACACCTGATCACTAGTGAGCATTTTAGTAGCTGTAACCAAAAAGCACTGAAATTTATTTAGTGACAACAATGTTTAATTTCACGTAGGATTGCTTTACAGTTGGAAGTTCAGCAGCACTGGCTAGAACAAGGGTGATACAGGTATTCCTGTGTTTCCAGAGAGGAGCACATAGGGTGACACTAGAGTGTTAAAAGTGCAGAAGAAAGGGGAACTAGGGGAGGAGATAATTGAGAGGAAGAAAAGCACTTTGAGGTTTTTCCCTGTATTAGAGGCAATGTTCATAAAATATCCAGTGCTTGAACTCTGAGTATGTGGTCAGAATTTCCTCTCACTTCTGAATGACCTACTGCATAAACATTGACTTGTTGATGTATAATAGCTGCCTTCAAACAGGATATTATTCAACACGCTAAAATAATCTAAAACGCCTTTGAACTAGCCAGGTTAATCCCCATCACCTGTGAATGAGGAATAAAAAATAAATTATTCACAACCCATTACTTCTCTAGTCACAGATTTTTGCAACTGTTAATGTGGCTGGAATCAATTAAACTGCTGTGCCATTCTTTTGGAGTCTTAAAGTATATAACTTTTAAGTTTGGGCTTAAACATGGACAGTGGCATACTCTTCCCAGTGTGAATCCACAGCACTGTGAGGGGCTGTGATTTAAGGTGTTTTGGACCAATAAAGACTTGTTTAGAAAATAATTCTGTTAAAGCCAAAAAGGAGAAAATATTTCCATTTAAAGGAGAGGACTTGGTTACATGGGGTTTGATCACACCAAGTGAGCTGATATGAATAATGAGTTATGGATAGAACTGCAGAATGCTAGGGGTCAGAAGGGACCTCTGGAGAACATTGAGTCCAACCCCCCTGCCAGAGCAGGAACACAGGAACAGATCCAGGCAGGTTTTGAAAGTCTCCAGAGAAGGAGACTCCACAACCTCTCTGGGCAGCCTGTTCCAGTGCTCTGTCACCCTCACAGTGAAGAAGTTTTTCTCATTTTGAGGTGGAACTTCATGTGTTCCAGTTTGTGACCGTTGCTCCTCATACTATCACTGGGCACCACTGAAAAGAGACTGGCCCCTTCTACTCGACACCCATCCTTCAGATATTTGTAAACATTAATAGGAACCCCTCTCAGTCTTCTTCAGGCTAAACAGCCCCAGAGCTCTCAGACTTTCCTCATAAGAGAGATGTTCCAGCCGTAGATATAGAGAGATATAGTTATATAATTATGTATAGATACATATATCGAGAGAGAGAGATACACAGATACAGCATACTGGAAAGAAACAATTGCATCCAGTTACTTCATATGAGATAAAAACATCATAGATCATACTTCTACAATCCTAAAATTCTTCTGGCATGAAGCAGTATTAATTTGACCTATTTCAGGTAAAAATTTCTTTACCTTTAAAGAAAAGACAAACACAAGTGTGTTACTGAGCAGAAGGGTAACCCCTGGTACTCCCCCTGCGCGGTCATCTGGGCCAGGTCACCCACAGGCAGGTTTTCCACCTGCCAACAATTAAGTGCTTCTTCCTGTAAACTGTATATGCCTTTTGGTAA
Organism: Ceryle rudis; assembly: GCA_033439905.1. Lineage (NCBI taxonomy): Eukaryota > Metazoa > Chordata > Aves > Coraciiformes > Cerylidae > Ceryle > Ceryle rudis. The sequence goes on along the minus strand of JAAGNO010006069.1, from coordinate 32,387 downwards.
GACCTTCATAATCTCTTTTTCAGCTTTTTGGTGTGTGTTGGAGGGAGACAGGAGACAGGAGTGTGCTAGGGAAACATATTCCTGAATAGAGAGGGATGTAGGGTCAATCACTTCCCCAAAAAAGGGTGGAGAGGTGGAGGAAAACATTTTTCTTTTTAATTAGAGACAATAGAAGTTGATGCATTTTTTCCTTTGATATATTCCCTGAATTTTGGAGGTGACTACACAAGTTAACTGACCTCTCTGGCATGACACATGCTGGGCATACCTACCAGTTTCAAGCCTTTTCTTGGGCATGTTCACTAGTAAGGTGGACTTAATGGTTACTGAGAGGGTCTCTGCTAAACCATGCTTTTGTCATGAGGGAGAAATACTTTACAGACAGCACTCTGAGGCTACTAGGTCTACTACTGACTTTTCTCCACTATTCCTACCTCCTTGCTTCCATCTGTTCTCCAAAATGTGCTTTTGAGAGGTGAAAGGGGATACTTTTGTCCATGTATTTTGCTGTCAGTGATCACAGCAACAGCTAATCCCACACCATTTAAAACACGATGATGCCAGTTGTATATTTAACAGCCTTCAAAGCCACTATTAGGACATTTCTTTTGCCAACAAAAAGAATATAAATGCTTGTAAGACAGCTTTGGAGTCAGGTGTATAATGTGCTGGATCTAAAAAGAAAGCATTTCATTTTCAGCACTGTCAGACAGCAAAGCTATGCTGAGCTTTTCCAGTCGTTCATGTCCCAGAAGGGTATTACACTAAGCTAGTGACTAGCCTTGGAGAAGGAAGGAGTGAAACCCAAGAGCAGACACTGACACTTTTGCATGACCCTGGTTCAGTGGAGTAACTAGCATACATCAGCTCTGCCAATAGCTGCAAATGGGTTCCTCTGGAGCCAGCTGCTTTGTTTCTTGTATCACATAAGATAACAACCATAACTAAACTAAACTTCAACAAGTTAGGATTTTTGGAAACACTTCTGATTCACAGTTTCACCCTGTGAAACCCTATTGCTGTTACTGCTGGAGATAATCCAGCAGTTGTCTGAGTGACAACTTGCTTATTTTCTAATTTATTCCTAATTATCTTGGTTTCCCTTGGCTTGTTTTGTGAGGGGAGATGAAAAGTAATGCTCACAGGAACAAAAGCACCTCAGTTTCTGGAGGGTCAAATAATTTCCATGACTCCTGTTACTCCTCTTGGAGGCATATGAAGGAGAAGGATTGCTGTGGGAGAGATGTTCTGGCCAGGTAGCCCATGCGCTACCAGAATAGACACCAGACAGCAAGAAGGCAAGAGAGAACAGTGGGCAGCTGTCATGAATGTTGGCCTTTTATATGAGTGCGTGGAGTGGACTGAAAGGGAAAAGCAGTGTGTTTTGCAGTGGTGGGAGAGGGAGGGCACAGGGAACATAGAGGTGGGGGGCAAGGTGGGAGCTTGGGGTAAGTAAGGGAAAGGAATGGGAGGCAGGATTGTCTGGTCAAGAAAAGGTGATTTTAATTAGAGTTCTTTGTCTGTCTTTCAGTGCTGTTAGAGACAAGTCATTCTAGTTGGTCCTCTCCTCAAAATTTCAAAGGTTCGTCATTATAATTCCCCCAGGAAGTTATCTCCAAGAGACACCAAGGCTTCATGAATAGTGACACTCCCTTGCCTGAACTCCTGCCTTCAGTGGGCTTTCACTCGGTGTGCAGGTCTGCTTATCTTGTGGTCCATACTAAGGAAAGACTTGACTCTTTTGAATGTGTCAAGCAAACACTAGATTTGGTAATTAGTTTTTGATCCCTCCCTGAATTCATATTGTCCAGATGCTTTTCTGTAATACATTGTGGTGTTGTGCATAATATAAAACTGAAAAAGTGGGTGTTTGTCTCTCAAGGTCTTGGCTCAATCACTTAACCCTAAATAGTCCCTCTTGCATTAGTCTGTACTGATACCTTCCACACAGGAAAGTTTCTTCATCAGATACAGTAAGTGCAGAAGCTGGATGTTAGCTCCTGTCCCTCACTAACAGACCATGGCCAGAAGGGCACAGAGTATTGGGTCTGTGTGCAGCTGGAGCTATAAGCACCATACATGATAAATTATATATATGAATTAAAGTTATGTTTGCCATCATTTTATGGTGCAATGCTCAAACACAGCTTAGCTAGATCATGGGCTGCCTGCCTAGGTTCTCACAGCTTCTGCTTCAAGGTCCTCCAGCACCTCATATGTGTATGTGCTTCTTCCTGGAAACTAGGTAAGCCATTTCTGAACTGGATATGGTTAATAATTAAACTAGATAAAACAGTTGGAGTAGGGGTATATTATGAATAATCTCCTCCTGACTGGAGGTCACTTTTTCTGCTCCATATATGTTCATCAAGTCACGTTGCACATTAAAATGCCTGTATTTGTGCTAATTTTGGGACGTCAGCACTGGCATGGATTACTGATTTTTAAATGCAGCCATCCCTATAAATAAACAAACTGAACATTTGATTTAGAGAAAACTCAACCGATAATAGGTATGGTACCAAACCTCTATTTGTAAGGACACTGGAATTCATTCACATGATCAGGGAGTAATGAATCTTGTTAAAATGAATAAAGTAAGCATGCTTTTAAAACTATATACAAGGTGCTTCTGAATCCTGCCACTAAGGCTACAGACTGTGAGTCAGGGAACATCCGATTGTTCATTAAAATGTCAAGAAAGGAAGAAGAGGGATGATAAAAAAAAGAATGGGTCCATGGTTGCTTTTCTTACCCCTTGGGATGCAAACTCTTTACTGAATTGTTCTGAAAAAGCTTTTAAGGGAAGAATTGACCTCATTTGTGACCACTGTGACCCTCAGTGAATAATCACAGGGCTCTGTTTCTTCAATCTGCTTAACAGGTAGCAAACATTTGTTGTTGCAAGACCCCAGGACAAAAACCTGGACCAAAACAGCACAAATGGTGATGCGTCACTCCATGAAGGATGAGGTGTTGATACAATCACCTATCTAACATCACTGGGTGGTGGAGTGGTAAAGAAGTTTAGATCATGTTCTCATGTTTAAAATGGGAACTCTTATGTGTCTTATGTGGAGCTAAAAACATATATTTTACCTTCCATAGTTCTTTGGTCTTAAAATTAAGCATGGTCTGCAATTTATAATTTATGGTCATGTTCCAGTAAACAGTTTGCATTGCTTAACCTAAAAACCAGGTATTAACAAGAATATTAAAAGGGAGGAGGGAGGCTCATTATTATTATTGCGGTGCTAGCTTTCATTAAAGTAACACAGCTAGAGTTACAGTGCTAACAACAATTAAACAGGTAAGCAATTAAAAAATGAATAAAATAAAAATCATGCCAGCATTGTCTATCCTGGGGTTACATTTATGTATATTTGTGGTGCATTGACCTTAATTCTACTTTTGATCTTTTACAAATTCAAAAATTTGCTCATCCAGATATTCCCCAAAGGCTAGGATTTCAAAAAAGTTAAAGCTACAAGTCTCTCTGAGTGACTGCAGCTGACCCTGTCTCCATTATGGGAAAAAGTAATCAACAGCCAAACACTTACAGAACAACCTCCGTGGGCCGGGAGAAGGCTTTACAGAGTCAAAACCACTCTTTCATGAGCTTGTATTCTAGAGAGCACTCTCAGATTTGTATTCAGAATGAGTTGTAACCAACACATCTGCTCCCTAGGCTGACCTCTGTAGAGCTAAGTTTTTATAAACTGAAATTAAAGTGAGCACATGGTTGTGAACGTGGTGTGCCTCTCTTTCGCTTCTACTCCATTGCAGTTATGTGGGTGAGACTTAGCTATCCTAAACTCCAAGTTGCTTCCCATAGCCTGAGGACAATTTAGTCATTTACCAGTGTAATGGAGCTTAAACAGAGAATGCAGTCCTTTAAAGTTGAAGCTTAGCAGCAACTGAGCACTTACGTTTCCTCCTTTCAAACACAGGATCACTGCTTAAAAGCCCATTATGAGAACTTCTACATCCCTTTTTATGTAATCTCAGTAAGACAGTCTTGGCCTGAGTCTATCATCAAGAGATTACATATATGAAAGATATCATTTCATCTACATAATTTGTGTGCCTGCAGGAAGTTATTTTCCTAGGAGTACCAGAGGCAGTTCTAGACAGCCATACCTTAAGGCCTGTGCTTTCTAATTTAAAGATAATGAAGAAAGGTTGTTGGTGGGAATTTGTGCCTTAAAGCTAGTACTTCAGAGGACACAGAGAAACTAGTGTCATAAGTCTCTCAGGACTCATCCCTTTGTGTATTATCACGTGTTTATTCTTGAAATGTGTTTTACTTCATATGTATAAATATATGTTAAGTTTGTATACATATATTTGCACGAAAGAATGCTGAAAGGATGATGGTCTGTGAACTTCAGATAATGAAACTATAAAGAGACCATAACATCTATCACCATCTCGAAGTCGAAAATACTTAAACAAAAAATGCTGCAAATTTCTCTTAGTCTTACTCTAAAACTAGCTCTGTTTTTAAAAGGCTTCTATTAATAAAAAAATAATATAGCTTCTATTAGTAAAAAAGGTTATGTACCTTTTTCTTCTTCTAGTAAGTTCTCATTTGCTAATTTCTCATTATCTTAAGAAGTAATTGTTAGAAAGCCTCCACCACCCTCATCCTTTGGGAAAAGAGATCACTGCAGCCTGAACTTCCAGCCTCATATCATTACCACATGCTAGGTGTGAAATGAGCTGAATACATTTCATGGAGCTTTTGAAGGGTGCACAAATAGAAATGAAGTAGCTGAGTGAATTCAGAGAAACAGCCCTGCCAAAGTGAAGCCTTGCTCCAGTCTTGATTCAGTCCTGCTGATACATGGAGAGGGAGTGGGGCGAGTCTGGGCCAGGCAGGACCCCTACCTCCCAAGCACTGCCAAACTGCAGCTCCAGTGGACTGCTGGGTAGGCCCTCATCACTGCATGACGCTGTCTCCATTCACAGAAAGTATATCACATAGGTTAGCCTAAACATGCCCAGCTTAGTATCTGCAGCAATCCAGCCATTCAAACCTTGGCTGCAAACCTCCATGAGGAATTAGTTAGGTTGGGTGTGATGCTTGAGCTGGCTTGCTTGTCTGTGAACCATATAAACTGCAGTCTCAGCATTCCTGCAGCACATAAAGCTAGAAATCACTGTATCTGCTTCTAATGAATGTAGGCTCTTGTCCATACTTGGCAGGTTACTTCAGCTCTGCCTGTTAGACTAATAAAAGACACTATTGCTCTCTGAGTTTTACCTTGCTTGTATCCTGAGATTATCACAGCTCTGCCACTGGAGGTCAGGCAGAGTAACTCTTTGAGATTCAGTAAAGCTATGGTGGTATCAGAAGAAATAACTTGAGAATTACGCTCTTAAATTAATAGAAAGTTTAAGGCTGGGAAGTGGATAGTTGATAAGGCCTTGCAGACCCTAAGTGAGCTCTATTTTCATTTAGTGACATGATGCACTGCCAAATGTTCCCTGTCGGTGTAGTACTTCAGCATCACACTACGCAGCATTTCTTCCTGGGGCGTGTGCTGTGCCTGGTCTTGGGCAGAGGCAGTTGCTTCTTTTATAAAAGCCTGCCTACTTTTGCTGGACTTTGAAGTAAACTGGTCTTCTTAGAACAATACCAGTGTGATCTCTTGAAAGCAATTCTGTGGACTGAGTGGGATTTTGAAAGTACTGTGTGCATTTGGTGCATGGATGTTACCTCTCCTCACTTCTTGCTTGCTAAATCATAACAAATTGAGGATTGTGTTTCATACTCTTTACTGACTTGGTCATATTTTCAAAAGCCATTTATTTTTAGTATAAACAAATGAACCAACCTGCCTTGACCTTTCATATCTACCCCCACCACTACCACGTTTGCAAAACACTGCAGCAGCCTAACAAAATATAGTGTGTGGTGTTTCCTGCTGTGACTCAAAATACTCAGTCGTGTGCTCTAGGTTAGCCATGATAGTTTGCTGCTTTTGGCTATGATGCTTTCTGGCAGTTAACTATTATATTCCATTTATGTACATTATCCTATCCACATTCCTTGCCAAGGCAGTTTCCTCTTGCAAAAATCCCTTCATCATTTTCCCACATCTTTTCCACATTTTTTTTCCTCTTATCCATCACCATTATCCAGTGTTTTGAAAAGCAAAACCAGCCCATTGCTTGTAAACCTTTCTTTCTCTTTCTCTTCTGGTGCACCTCTGTTGGTTCAATATTTGTAACTCCTCATTTCCTATGTTCTGTCACATATAATTTCTGAAATACCCATGGTTCATGTCTCTTCCAAATGTCACATGCTATTTATTTCCACATTGCAGCCTTGTTCAATACGCTTCTGTCTTTATCCACTTGATCTTTAGTAAGAAACTGGTTTGCAAATGTTACAGTAAAGATTCAGCTAAATGCCCAGTATTATCTGACTAAGAATTGGTTGGATTTCCAGGCATGTTCTTTAATTAGGCAGTATGTCTCAATATTCTGGTAAAAGTTCTTATAGTACTATGTGTCATATTAATGGCATCTTGCTTTTCCAGTCCATGCCAATATTCATTGTCCATTAAAAGCAAAACAGAACAACACACACACACACACACACCCCCCCCAACCCAAACCCCAAACCAAACCAAAACAACCCACAAGGAAATCAAAACCAGCTCTCATTGAGTTTAATGCAAGTTATCAGTCAAACATACTGTGCAACAACTTGCTACATCTGCTCTAGGATATGAAGTTTTTTGCAGGACTGCTTTCCTTTGAATTGAGTTAGGCAATAAAAAGGGAGTTGGTGGCCCTGTTATGCTGGCTTGTAGAGGTCTAAGCCATGTTCAGAGTCCATTTCATGGGGAATGGGTCTGGGAGGGCTTTTTGTACTGGACTGGGAGTTGCCTAAATGGAGCAGCACACTTTCTTGGGGTCATCAGGCATCAGGTTTTGTCAGCATCTCTCCAATCCTCTTCATTTTTTTAAATGTATTGATATAGTTGTTTGAGTTACCAAAACAAAACCTATATCTCAAATTTTGCATATGTGTGGCAAATAGCTAGACTCTATAAAACATGTGTAATGAGTAAGGGGAGGAGGGTAGAAGAGAGAGGGAGGTGTCATCACCAATACATTTCAAATTTGTCCATTAATGGATAAAATTCTTTGAAAGATTTGTAATAAATGTGCAGACTGAAAAGTCAAACTCATTAGAGAAACTTCGAGATATTTTGTAAAACATTTATGAGCTCGAGTTTGTAACTGGTGGGAAAGTTAATCTCATACCAGCTTGCAATTGATTTTGGAGCAATGGTGTTACAAAATCTGTAGATGTAAGTCATCAGGGATGATGTGAACATTGCATTTGCCAGAACTCTTTTACTAATGAATTCTGAGTAGAAATGACTGAGTCTTAGCTACTTTGCATCCTGTGTCATTTGCACTCATGCTAAATCAGAACACAAATGTCACAGTTTGGATTATTCCTTCTGCTTCTCTGAGCTTCAGCAAGTAACACAGGGTGTGATGCACCAGCAGTTTCTACACCAAACATTTAGATTCATTACACGTTGCCTGTGAAATGTGCTTAATCATAGAAAGGGGATCCCTGACTCTGAACCCATTTCCAGAGAGATTTAGGTGCCAGAGGAAATACAATTAGAGTTCCCTTTTCATCAGTTTTGCCCCATTCAGTTACAGGTACCAAGAGAAGACAAAGTGAAGTGGCTTACTTTTGGGTTGTGCTGCACAGCCCAGCCAGATGTGTAAGGAGATTGAAATCTTACGCTAGCAGAACCCTTGGTGACCATAGTGGCAGAAGGGGCAGAAAAGATGCACACCAGGCAAGCAGCATCACCCTGACCTCAGCAAGACCTGGGGACAATGGACAAATTTGCAAAGAAAGGCTGAAAGTCAGCACATTCCTTCCCTGTACTGTGAGGCTTATGTGTGGCAGGGGTGACAGTGGCTGTGTGTACAGGCTGACACACTAAGTTTGCTTGCCAGGTATCTAAAGATTTCGTAAAACTTCAAGGCTTCGGGGTTTCATTCCAAATTACCTTCCATATATCTCAAGGCACAATTTATATTTATTGACAGTTCGAGTACAAACTGGAAGTGACTTGCAAGGACAAGAGCTTTTTTTCCTTGCCAGAGCCTCAGTCACAGGCAAGGCAGCAGGAGGAGACAAAAGTGGCCATAGCCTGAGTGACCCTGCTCACTCCTGAGTGACCAGGCAGCTGGACTCTGGCTCTGTCCCAGACGCTTCTTCCTCCTTCACCACCCTGCGCTTCCACGGAAAAATAATTTCATACAAATTTTAGAGGAACATCGAGTTAATCAAAACACAGCAGGCTGCCAGCACAGCCTGAGCAGAACGGTGCTATCACACACCATGGCACTTTCAATTCTGCTGCTTCATTCTCTTGACAGAGATATTAACAAAAAGAGGAAACGGGCTATTACCGTGACAAAGGCTTTGACAGCACAGGGAAAATGGCACGTTAACTCCTCATCAGGCAAGCTGAGACTGGCTGGTAATAACTACGCTCCCTGCTCTGTACAACTCATGGCATTCACAACTTTCCTTGCCACTGTTGGGTTTGTCTGCTGTGGAGCAGGGCGTGTTTTTGCATGCAGCAATACCCACCTGAGTACTCAGGCACAGCAGCCAAGAGCCGAACTTTTAATAGCACAGGCTATTAAAAAATCATCTTCAGTCTGTTTTGTATCAGATCTCAAACCCTCCAAGTTACATCCACTGACGTATGTATCAAGCAAGTGAAAAGTTACACGCTATTTAATGGACAGGGGGGTGCTTGTATTTTAATGGAGAGTCAGCTTGCACTGCACGTGTAGAAGCACTGTTGTCTGCTTTTATTGCAAGCAGATGTTGGAGTGTGTTTGACTGGGAAAAACCCATGAGACTGAGAATTAGCTACATTAATAGAGGTCATTTGGTAAGCTGGGTATATTTTAGTTATTTCAAGATCCAATTCAGATTGCAGCAAATAAGGATCGGTTTTCTCTGGGGCTCTAAGAAAGCTCTGGAAGAATGGCCATTCCTCTGTTCACTTCTCCCTGTTTGAGACCTGCTAATGATCAGTGTTTGGGAGGCTGCTGTGTTTGCTCTCTGCCATTTCCATGCCATGGGTTGTGTTCTGTTGCAATCGTCCATAGTGCATTTACCTAGAGGTGCACTGGGCAGCACCTCTCTGCCTGTGATCTGTCTGTCAAACCTCTGTCGTTAGGCTAACCAAAGGATGAGCAATTGCAGCTTTGGTTGTTACCTGGCCATTTTTTTCTGTTATGACTTTAACTGATGTTCTTAGGAGTCAAATATACAAAACTATCTTCATGACCTCCCCTCTCCCAGTCTATTTAGGTCCTGAATACCTTAAGCCAGGAACTGCCTTTCAGCCCACAGACATAACAGGCCTCACTGGGTTCTTCATCAGTGTGAATTGTAGCACAGAGTCACCTTTGTATGAAGATGTATCACCTTCTGTTACATCAGGTGATGTAAACAGAAAAGATAGACAAGTCTTGGGATGTTTATCAGATCTGACAAAGCAACAGGAACAAAATCCCAAAAGGTTTGTAAGTGATTTTTCTGGAAAACAGAATAAATGTAAGCAACTCATAAGTCTCTGTTTTGTTCTTTTTCTTTAGTAATTGAAGTTGGTTTGATTAACTCAATCCAAGTCCAGGCTGCTGTCCAGGCCCTCTTCCCCCACCTTGTATTCCCGCTTCCTCCACTATGCAGGCACTGGTGCAGAGACAGAAGACATCTTGGGACCTGGTTCAAGGAGCTCATCTACAAATCACTGACCTCCAGCTGTTTTTTCCTGACCCCAGAGCAGCCCCATGGTAATTCTATCAGAAGTATTTCTGTGGCCATCCGGTGGACCAAGTTGGGAAACTGATGCAGCTGAAAAATAACAAAATTTTTTCCTCCCAGATGAATTAGTTTCCTAATCTGATGTGCCAAGCTGCTGGGAAAATACAGTTACAGGCAGAACACAGTGCAGGAGCAAGAACGAGATTATTAGAGAAAAGGACAAAGTGAAAGATTTGCAGAAAAGATTTTGCAGAAAGATTTGTCTGAAGACATGCAATTGAGCTGTGTCCTTGGAGCTAGAAGCAGATCTAGGCTAGGGGAGAAAGTAGGACATTGTGAGAGCTCTGGCTCATCCCAGAATGAGAGGGGACTCTCCCACAGCAGCTCTGTAAGCAGATGCAGATCTCACTGGGAGACCCAATAATAGTTGCACACTTGCAAGGTCTTCAGAGCCGCTGTGGATACGAACAGAGAGGTGGTGACCTCAATTAGGATCTCTAAGTAACACCACCTTGTCTCCATGTTACTGCCTGGGACTTGCAGCTGTGGGCTTGGGAAATTAGACATACTAGGACTCCTGCAAGGGAGGAGGCTGTGCCCTGGCTCCTGGCTGTAGCCAGCCAGTGGCTTTTCTGCTGTCCCCAGGGTGTTGGGGAGCTGCAGTTTCTTGCTAGGACACACAGCTGTTGATTTCAGTGTGTTTTCTTAGGCTGTAAAACAGATGGGAGAGAGAGGGAACATGATCAGAGAAAGGCTTTGAAAACATAAGGAAGGAATAGGAACAGCCTTTGCTACAGATGGGACCAAATGTTTTGATCTAGAGAGGAGTTTGGCATTAAGGTAGGATGTGGTGCCACCCCTTCCCCTCTGCCCTGAGTGCTCTGTGGGGCAGCATGGAGTGGTGGGTGTGTTGGTGCCCTGAGGACTTCTCGAGGTTTCCATCAGCCCTTGTGAGGAGCTTGCGCTTGCAGCATTTTTGAAAAAGAAACTGAATGAAAACAAGGTCTTGCCTTCTTTTGGCAGCGGTGCTGGCTGCCGGTGTTGTACTCTTAATACCACCCTATTCTGCTGCAGCACAACATCCAACCTAAGAATCAGGAAGTTCCAGCTCTATGTTTTGTGGAAAAAAATAGACAGAAAAGATAGAGCTAAGGCTTGTTTTTTAACTTTTTTTTTTGAATGTCACTCTCAAGGAGAAGAGAAAGTTTAACTTAGAGGTGGATAATGATTGCACAATTACATGAATAAGAAAGTAGGAGCCTGGAAGATGTATCATAATGTGAATGTTTATCTGGAAAGTATGTCAGGATCTTACAGGAAAACTGACTATGACAGAGTATTTTCCCAGGCTGGTAAAATTCAAGCGATAACTAATAGCGTTTTCTTTTTATCTAGTGTTTATTTATACCACAAAAATAAAATATAGCACAGACAATATTGACTGTTCAGAAATATAGCTACTGCCATACATACAGGAAGAAAGATTGGTAAGAAACTTCTTGAATGTGAGCATTGAGTGTCTGCAAAATATTGAATGATGTGGACACTCAGATGGTCACAGTGAAGCTTCAGTGTGAATTCTGGAGATAAATGAAGCTGCTTATGATTCAGAAATATTATTTCAGCATATGATAGGTGCTGTTTTCAGACACACATCAATTTCACCTTTTCTCATGACAACGATATTCCATGCAAGCAAAAGCATAAAGACTACGCAAACAAAATTCCAAAAAAGAAGTAACAGTGTGAAATGAAGAAAAAAAAAAATATATATATATAAAGGCTTACTGAGGAGTTTTATTTTATTCTGCATCAAAGTTTTGGTTAGCTATAATATATACTCTGCTACCAAGTGTATTGTCTCTACTTTCCTGATGACACACTCTCCCCTATTTTACCTCTCTGACCTTCACCTAAAACTTTGTCTGTATGGTTTTTCCTTATTTTGTAGCTGCCTCAGGTTGTTGCAGAAACTGTGTGTCTGCCTAATTCTGGTTAGTAATCCTTTCCCATCTGGAGTGTGTCACTACTTTTTTTTTTGTGTATTATTTATTGTCTGTTTCTTTATTAAAAAAAAAATACAAGTTAGTCATACAAAACATAAACTTACATAAAGTTGTTGAAATAAATTGCTCTGACAGCAGCAAGTATCCATTGTCTTGCCCGGCTGATTCAGGATTACTCACCTGGGGGCAGGAGTGTGTGAGGTTCTCTGAAGAAAAGGGGATGTGCTGCCTGCAACCTCCACCCCAGCAGCTGCTGCTGGAGGGTTTTGAGATACTCTTCCCAGGTGTGTGGAGCAAAACACATGAATGAAACACAGTAAATGTGGTGTGAATATGGCCATGTCACAATGGGAAAGTATCTCTCCTTAGCATAGTTTCCCAAGTATGAAAGCAGTGTACAGAATTGCTGGAGCTGGCATCCACCAGAAATGTCATTTTGCATTATGATATGAAAACCGGAACTAAGCAGTTAGCCTGTCTACGTATCAAAGAATAAGCAGTTAAGGTGCATTTTCTTTTCATTTTTCTTTTTCTGGGTATTTTGTTTGGGTTATTTTATACAATTGGTGCATCTACAAGGGATTGTATGCTGATGGTCGATGAAGCCCTGTCTACATGATTACTGAAATTACTTATTCAACAGGAATGCAACCTAACCAATTCATCATTGTTTAAATTTTAATTCAGTGAAAATGTAACCCCTGGAAAACACTGGTTGCATCTATAATTAATAGGTTGTTATGTGCTGTAGTTTACAATTTGATATACTTTCCCCAAACTCTGTGAAAAAGTGTTTCATGTGATCTTTTCCTGAAGTCACAACAGATGAAAATGGCTTGGCTGGTTTCAGACAAGGAGGTTCATTTGCAGGGTGATGCAGATCCAGTTTGCTGTTTTCTGTCTAATACAATTTAGGCAGAGCAGCGCTGCACTCCCCTTTTCTCCTGACAGTGATTTTCCCTCCAAAATGAGGTTCTGGCAGTCTGCTTTCGTACAAAGTAGACTCAAATGTAATTATGCTGCTATGACAACTTAGTCTTATAGCACTCACAGTCCTTTTTCTTCTCGTCTTTGTAGTGCTTCTATGGGTAGGAACTGATTCTGTTTTTTCTTCTTCCAGTATAAATAGAAAAGCACGTCAATGAAGTCTAAGTCGTACTGGTATAAGGGTGAGCTCAGCCCCACTCTGTTAAACACCTCCCTGCTAAGAATGAGGGATTGAAAAAAAAAAAAAAGGTGCTCTGTCCCCCCAGCCCTCATTTAATGCAAGCTGTGTGACCATCCCTACCAACACATCTTCACGAGGAAGGAAACTTTCTCTGTTTGAATCTCCACACTCACTTGGGAACAGAGCAGCCTCGGCCACTTTTCTCATCTCCCCACCTTCCCTCAGGAATAAGCCACAACATTTCTTCAGAGCCTCCCTGTGCAGTGTTTAGTCCTTGCAAAATGGTCCGATGCATGCTCTCACCCAGGCTCTTCTGGGGATGGCGTGGCTTTATGGCATGAGAGCAAGATACTGTCGTGCAGGGGGCCTGCACTGAAATAATAATAAAAAAAAAATTATCAAACTTGGCTGGCTGCTGCACAGTGTCCCTGAAGGAAGACCAAGGGGCTGGGCTACATATGGGAAGAGCCAGTGAGGGGAAGCTGGCTGGAAGGACTGTGCTGGTCACCTAGGTTGCTGGAGAGATTAGCTGCTTGTGTGGAATAACATCACAGGAACTGTTCAATAGCTGAGGAGGTTTTTTAAGATAATGGCCACCCGTTTTCTGTTCCCTACTGCCTGTGCCTAGTCCTTGTATGGGGTCTGTGCCCCTTGTCTCCTGCTATGGAAGAAGAACCTCTGTTGCAACAGGTTTTAGCTTCCCTTTAGATCTTGTTGTCCAGCCTTTGGGGGAGGCAACATAAAGTGTCTTTTGAGGGTCACTTCAAAATTTGGAGCCTGGTGCAGGCACACTAACACAGAATGCCTGGGGCCAGCCCTGAGGGAACATGTGGTTTCATCATCAAGATGTCTCTGTTAATTGCTACCAAAGCCACAGGTTTTCCATGTGTTTAGCTTTGATGAGTTATGTTCAGCAAAAAATTTTAAGTGTAGCCAACATAACTTAATTCACAGTGACACCCAGGGAGCTGTGGAGAAGTGCCAGAGGTGTGATAGAGAGCATATTAGTTTCATGTGGCTTCCTGAAGCTCCCCAGAGCACACTGAAAAGAGTCCAGCCATTTTTTTTCTTTTTATTAGAGGCAAAAAATATTCCCTTTCCAGCTGTGAAAGCAACTGCATAGGCCAGAACAGAAGGTGTTTGTGGTAAAAAGACACATAGGCTTAGCCAGACTATTTTGATCTTTTTTTTTTCCTCCCTGAATTCTCCAGGGAGGAGAAGAGCTGGCAACAGATGGCTGGAGAGAGACTCAGGGCTTCTACTTAATTTCTTCCTTTTGACTTGTGCCCTGGTATATACTTCTGTCACCTGATGTCCTGAAGTCAGAAAAAGACTGTTCTTAGGTGGTATGGCTGAGACAGCTACCAGACCTAGTGAGGGGCAGGAGAGAAGTCTTGGGTCACTCCTCCTGAAACAGGCTCTTGTCTGGAAGCACCCACACATTACTTGCTCCAAAGCTCCTGGTGCTCCACATCACTAACCCATGTGCTTCCTCCTTGGCACCACACAGTCACCTTGCAGTGGGGATGTAATTCCCCAGCTCCTCTTTCCCTGAGGCACCCACCCAGTAGCTGCCATTTTCAGAGCCTGGGAGTAAACAGAGTGAGCACACAGGGGTCTTACAGAGCCAGAGGAAACCACCTCTCCAGCCACACAGGGATGTCTGTTCTGTGAAGAAACACCTCCTTTACTGCTTGCTCCTTGACATTTCCATGAATGGACTAAGAAGGTTCTGGCCTCTATTTTAAAGCTGGTCGCCCTAGAGCTCACTGCAGCACATGAGAGATTTCTTGTGTGAAATAGAGATCTAAACCCAGCACTAACTTCACAACAAACATTGTTTCTATCTCAGCACCTACACTGACTGGTGCATGTGTTTCTGGCCAGCCGTGACACTGTCTGCTAAGCACCTCCTGGCTGAAACCTCACATTTTCTCTGCTGCATGGCTCTTTCACTGTCTTGTTGTCTAGGCTTCTTGTGTCTTGCAGACTAAGAGTTTGTCTGAGACTCTCGTGAAAGCCAAGGTAGATCCCTGACAGAGTAATGTTGTTTGTGGGACTTGTCTGTAGCTGAGTGAGATGAAACTGTAAGGGGAACTTTCTGCTTTTCCATTGATCTACTAGTAAGACAGTTGCCAGCTACAGCCTTCCTGGTGTGGAGGTTCCTGGGGAACCTTTCCTGAAAGAAGTCTTAATGCATCTCTCTATGTGCATAGCATCTGTTCTGTAGGCAATCACAGTGTTCCTGTTTTATATCACGTCTATATTCCACCCAATCTCTCTCCCTTCTTGTGCATACTACTCCCTACACCTCCCTATTCCCAAAGGATGTCCTGCTGAACATCAGCCTGTTTTGTCTCTCATCCAGTTCATCCTCAGCTCTGAGGGTGCTTGTCCTGTTGCACACTACATCTTCTGGCTGGAGATCCACATGTGCCTCCACTCTTGGTGGCAGGTCATTGTCTGCTCTACTGCCACTGCCGGCAGTCCTGCACTCCAGCCCTAGGTATTGCCTGCATCAGCCTGTTCACCCCAGTAGTCTTTTCTCCAAAGTAAAAACCCTGATCCTGCTTCTGAGATCAAAAAACCTGAGCATGTTCATTACTAAAAGCAAGCCACGTTCACAGGAAAAAAAAGGCATATGAAAGCTTTATGTTTTCATGGTCTTGATTCTTCTGCAGTAAACTCTCTTGTACCATCAATCATATCCCTGCAGAGAGTGCAAAACAATGCCCAGCGCTGTCTCTTATATTTACTTTGTGAAGATGCTAATGACTGTGGGACCAAAATGAAGTGGGTCTTTTCTGAGGAGATAATATCATTTCATTCTGAGACGTGGGTCATAACAGGTGGGATGTATGTGCACTTACTTTCCAGTGTGCGCTTTTCATTTCTTCTTTCCTGTTTTCTTACAGCAGTGAAGAGTCACTCATACCAATTGATTGTTGTCAGCAAAACAAATATTCTTCTCTGTTTTGTGGGTTTCACAGGATAAGAAATGGGAAGCACGCTCTTCTTCCCTCCTTCTCTGTATCTCACATAACTCTCTCTTGAAGTGGTGGCTTTTTTCCAGGTGATGCTCATGCTTAACAATAGCAATTTGTGATCGATAAATTAGAAGTTGAGTGATTCAACATCATAAAAAGAGTTTGGAGCTCATTGGGATTCTTGTTTTGTTTCCTTTGTTGGCTTATACAGTAGTTGGACAAACAATGTTTCCTCATTCTGATTCCATATTAGATTCCATGGCTCTGTATTTCACAGCCACCATAAAAACAGGTACAGCAGTGATGGGAGTCATATAAGTATCTAGATAGATGATAAAAATATTGTTGCTGAGCCCTTCAGGGTGTGCTTTGTGAGAGAAGACACTTAATCTAACGAATAAGGGATTGTTAACTTTTACTATATAGTGTATGCAATACTAGAATTTATTACTCTATTGTTCAGTACAGTAACTGAAGTGCTGTTTAATTATTTTTTTTTTGATCCATGAGATAAAAGAAGTTTCCAAACTTTCTGCCTCAGTTTTCTTGTTTGCAATATGTGAATGCTGGCAATACAAAATGAAAGTGCAGTAAATTAAACACCAGTATACATATATAGCACACAGGTGGAACATGATTCACATGTGTCCTTGAAAAGATTTGAGTTTTTTCCCCAGATCAATAAAGGATTGGTTACTCGTTTAGCTACAGTAATGTCACTGCGTACAGTGGACACCGCTTACCCCGCTCCACGCTTGCTGCATTTGAGACTGTGCAGGAGAGCTGGTCAGGATTACATGCACTGTGGCACTTTTCAAACTATCTGTAACAAATAGTTCATAAAACACTGTTGTGGGGATGTCCAAAGCTGTCCCCAAGAAAACGACGAGCATGAAGGACTAGTACAGTCCCTTTTTGTGTTTACACCAGCCCTCATGTGCTGCCAGGTGTGGTTGCTGCTGCGGGGAGCTCGCTGCTGCACGTGCAGTGCAAGGATGAGGGGCAACTAATAGGAAAAAAAAACATAAAGGAAAGAAGGCAGAGTTACCACTAGGACGTTCAGCAGCACAGTCTCAGTTGCCTCTGCATTCATTGCTTGTTGTATATAATCATAATTATTAGAAAATATCACCAACCTTTTTTTTAATGTGTCACCTGACACATTTTTGTATTTTTACATTTACATTCAGGTTTTTTTTTTTAAACCCAGTATGAATTGACAGGTTTTGCCCATAGCTGCTTTCAGCGAGCTGAGAGGGGAGGGTGCCCTTTCTTTACCTTTCTGCCATTCAAGGGAAAAGCAGTTGTCCTTTACACAAAATCTGCATCAGTGGCAGCTTTTAGACTTCCTTGACTGATGTCTGAATGTAACCTTAAAAAACTTTGAAGTGCCAGCTTTTTCTGTGTAAAAGCTGCTTACCCCTCAATTGCAAGAACTTCAAACAGTTTGCTGACAGCATCTAGACAGCCCCAACTGAAATAACTTGAGATGGTTATAGCTTCTCTTGGCAAGTGAGGGAGATTAAGAACAAAATCCTACAGTGATGAAGATCTTTACACTGAAGTCCCTCTCTGCTGTGTATCTCTACACATCTTCAGGCATAATCACTGCTTCCCATGTTTCCCCACCTTGCAGTGAGTGCACATTGCTGCTGTGCAGATCCATCTGCAGGAGCAGCCTGTCCCTCTGTGCTCTCTTGATGTTGCACCTCAGCTCAGGAAAGAGGCAGCCTGTGCTCTGCAGTGGTGTGGACACATGGCTGGTGGTTGTCTCACACTGCTTTGTGCTGGTTTGCAAAGCCAAAGTGACTACTTCACCCGTTTCAGCGTCTGACACTAATTCTTCCCTCCTCCATCTCTCCAGAGTGGTAAGGGGAGGGAGTGTGTTTATGTTTTGTTAAATCTGCTCAAGAGGCAGTGAGATGCATTCTAATTATTTTCATGCGGATATGTGCAGCATAGAGGGACAGTGTATTGATTTTTCTGATTATTTTCCCATCTCTGAATGAATAAATGGTTTTTTGCTCAGTAGCTGTAGGCTCATAACCTCAGGCTCACTGATTGTCTTTTCAGTTGACTCTTCCAACTTTCACTTACTTATTGCATACCTTGAAGATCTACCTTTAGTCTACAGGCACCCAGAGATATAAAATGAAGATATACATTGATACTGGGCCCCTGCTGCTGGGATCTGAAAGGATAAAGCCATGACAGGAATAGGGGCCCACAGCAGTTAGGAAGCTGACTCCTGTGACCATAGCGTGTACAAAATGCCTGAGTACTCTTGGGAATACAAGGCCTGGTGTCTGTGTAAGTGGTCTGCTGCAATGCCAGTGTTGCAGTCCATTGCATCTCTGTCCATCCATGCCCAATTTCTACTGGAATATGCAGAGGCTACATTGTTCAGTGGATGTGGGCAAGGAAATTTTTACTGAGGGCTTTTGGAGGCAGCTTTTGGATGCAGAGCTCCACATATTAGAAGAGAACAGGGCCTCAGCTGACATAACACAATGTCAAGCAGCATGTGCTGTGATCCTTCTGTGTCTCACCATCTCTTTGGTGGCTCAACTCTGCCTGCATGCACAGGCAGTGGGCATGAACGAGCATTGAGGGCTCATTGCAAGCTGTTGTCTCCTTTCTAACATAGTGCAAGCACTGTATGTCTAAGAAAATGGAAATTCCTTTCTAATAACTGTCTCAGTCTCACAACACTGTCTGTATGGATCCCCACGTTAGGAACCATATTTTCACCTGGCTCATAGGGAAAGCTTTACCACTGCATCTGGAATCAAGACAGGCAGCTTCACAAAAATCATGAAAATTTTACTTAGCAGGCAGACCAAAGCTGTCACCAAACACAGGATTTTATTTTATTTTTTAAATATTAAAAAACATATCTGCTGGGTTTTGTGCTCAAGCTGATAGGCTCAGCTGAGAATAGCTGATGGTCCCCACCTGACTTCAAGGCCCTGCTGCAAGCTGTTGGCTTAAACCTACAGGAAACAAGCACCTGCAGCCTTTTAGGGCTTATTTTGTGAGAGCTACGGTTTGCTGTATCTCTCCCAACTTGCAAGCATTCCTTTCCTTTCACCCAACTCCTTGAGGTTACTTTGGACTCCTTTCTTATTCCTTTTTCACGCTCTCTGTGATTTCTTGGTTATGAGAACAGTTGGGTGGAAGACTCAAGGAATTTTCTTTCCAGCCCTCCTTCATGTGGCAGTGTGCTGGGAAACCTTTGTGAAGCCCTTTAGCCCTATCAGAAGGTCAAGGTTTGTAAAGCACCAAATCCCACTGTGCTTCTCTGCTTTATCTTCCTCCACCCTATGCATGCCAGGGGGTCATTGGTATGAAGGTGGGCCCACAAGCAAAAGCTCCTTCCCTTTCCCCTTTCTTTGCCAGCAGCCCCACATGCAGATATCCCTAGGCACACCCCTGCCAGTGCCACCACAGGGGAAATCTCTGCTGGCAGAAGATGGGCTTTCCTTGCCACGCCCCAACGGGTGCCAGTCACCGGTGGAAGGTAGGTTTTTATTTGCTTTTCTTCTCTTTCTGCCAACTCAATGCATGAGATTGTGGTACTTTTTGTGATATTTTAATAGTTAGCAAACATTATGTGTGTGCTGTGGGAAAAATCTTGTACTGAAATGAGGTAGGGTGTAATGTATTCCTTCCTTTACAGCACCTTTTAAATTATTTCCCTTTTTTAAGAAGCCTGTGAAGATGGAGTGTAACAGGAGAAGAAGGGACAAGCTGAGAAGAAACAGAAGAGAGGAAAATCTTTGAGTTTGTGGCTATCAGAGCAAAATATAAAAGGGTAGGATTGTATCTATGTGGTTGTTAATTTTTCACCTGCTTACACGGGCTGTAAGGTTGTCTCAGCTTGTTCCCCTGCCCATACACTGTCATTGGACCCTCAGTTTCTATAGGTGGAAAGGGACATTAGAAAGCTCCAGAAAATCAGGGATATGGGAGCCAGATTAAGGCAGATTTTAGCAGGCTTGTACTCCAAATGCCTTGGCTACAGTTAGGCGAGCAAGGGGTTGTACTACTCTGCTTGTGAGTTGGTCTTCACAAGTCTTCTGCTCCTCACACCTTTGGTACTCCCAGCCCCTTTCCCTGACCCTGAAATGTCAGGGAATGTCTGGCTGAATTTCACCACCACCTCACATACAAATACATGAAAAAGAGCAAATCCTGGGTATATTTGCTGAAGCAACTACCAGCTTAGTGTTTAAAACTGTGGTTTCATTTTCATCATATAATATGGCAGCATCATAACCTTTAACAGCCCATGAATCAAAATTTGTCAGCTTCTCCCCTTCTGCCATGAACCTTGTGATTCTTGCCGTGTGCTTTAGTTTCTTGTGGTTAGCTGAAGCTTGCTTGCAAATTTTTCCGGTGTAGAAATGTCCATCATTTCCTGTGCTCTTTAACAACAGAGGAATGCCAGCCAAGGCAGGCAAGCAGCCTTTCCATGCAGCTCCTTGCTTGTACACAGCAAGGGTGCTCTCAGTAAACAGGGTCACTGCCCCCCCGCACCCCCATGTTGAAGCAGACTGCAGCAAGACTCTGCTTTATGCCTTTCTCCCAGTGGGAGTAGGGGATTGGGAGGCTAGAAGGGAAAACTGGCCTGGAAATGTAAAAAAAAAAAAAAAAAAACAAAAACCAAAAAAAACCAACAAAACCAACCCAAACCTCAAACAACAAAAAAGAACCCCACAACTTTTTCACCAGTTGTTGAAAAAAAAGTCTTATATACTTATGTGGAAATTTTCCTATTATTGTTATTATTTCAGCTTGTAGTTGGCCATGGGAATGTTTCCAAAGAAACCAGTACTCTGGGAAACCTTTTGTTTTCAAGAAAGGCTGTTATTCAAAAGCAATTAACATAAAAACATTAAAATTGTCTAACTTCAGAGACAGAAGAATGGAGGAAGGAAATGTGAGACTGCGTGTGTGTGCACACAGGAGGGAACACAGCAGTCTGGGGTAACATAAGAGGCCAGAGGGGAAGACTGGGGGTTCAGGTCAGCACAGGGATGGGCACAACTGCAAAGGAGGATCAGGATGGGGAGACCACACATATGGGGGATGCAGGAGCAGGGAGGGCAGCTGAGAGCTGCTGTGACCTTGGAGGGTAGGACAAGCAAAGGAGAGGTGTGGGGCCTGGGGCAGCGGGAGTCCCAGGAGTGAGGGTGGAGATACCCAAGTGTCTCTCCGTTCTTCAGGCCAGGTATGAAATTTGTGTTATGTGTTTTGGCAGCTCTGAGTGCCTGTTGTGATGAGGTGCAGCTGTGGTTTCAAGACCAGGCTTGTGCTCTGGCAGCTCAGGGCAATGCTCCCAAATTGTCTAGCTTCCCAGCATCGATACTGGGTGAGGCCACCGGCAGCTACAGTGGTGGTGGTTTTATTTTACTAGGTACAATGCAAGTTTTCTCCACCACTTCTCCAGTGGGATTTGAATCAGCTGGCTGTTTTCAGTCTCACTTGAGAGGGCAGAGGGTTGCTAGATATTAAGGTACAGTCTAGTTGTGTGAAAATGGAGGTCAACCAGCAGGAGTTTCCAGTTGCCCTGCGGCAAAACTCTCTCCCTTTCTCAAAAGAGCACAACTATTTTAAAGCCTGAACTGCACCATATGCAGCCTGAAGTAAGGCCCATTGTTTTGCAAGGGGACAGCAACAGCTGTAAATTTACAGATTATCTCTTTAGGCCATTCGACTTTTCTGTCTGTCTTTCCTCCCCCAATTTTCCCTTGTCTCTTACTCTCCTCATGCCTAGACGCATCACTCTCAGGCAGCCAGAAATGTGCAAGAGAGTTCAGCCCTCCTCAGGGAGGGCTTAGGGGACTTGGGAGGCAGCCAGAGATAATGTTGCAGGCAGAAGACCTGTGGAAAGGAGAAGTGGCAATAAATACTGTGAAGGCTGAGATCACCAAGGATGGGAGGGATAACTGGAGTTGCTGGGGTGGAAGGGAGGGAGGCAAAAGTTGACTGAATATCCCAAATCAGCCAGGACTCCCACCAATGCTCAGAAGAACCTATCTGTGTCCGAGCAGCACATTTGAAACAGAAAACCACTATGACCTTTGCTGAAATGGAAGTCTGAAATGTGAAAGTTTGTTCTGAACTAGACAGCGGTCTTGCTCTCTTAAAAACCCAGAGAAATGGGGCAAGAAGCATTGCATAAAAACACAAAAGAGGTGGACAGCAGGACCAGCAGAGCTGAAAGTAACTCCAAAGAGGCTTGGAGGAGCACAGTGTACTGGTGGCACGGGAGGTGGTGTATGAGACTGTTCTCCTTCTGCCAAAGAAGGAGGCTTTGCAGGTTTTCAGGGCAGTGTTTCTGTGCTGGTGTTTTCCTGCAAGCTTTCCCTATCCATTCAAAGCGCAGCATAAGCTTTTAATAGATCATCAGTAGCCAGTACAACAGGGTGCCCCCACTTCATCCTTCTGTCTTGTTTCAAGATCAAATTTTAATTGAAACAAGATGTGGCAGACAGGATAAGTTTCTATAAATAGGTTCTAAAATGTCATTTTAAGAGGAACGTATGTGACCCAGTTCAAATATCAATATGAAGAAAAGAAGTGCTAAACACATAGCTCCATTAGATGTAGGAAGGTGTCACTGTAAATTGTTTTATGCTTTGGCAGATATTTATTCAGGCTGGTTCCAGCAAATGATAAAATTTTCTGCTTTGGTGCCCAGTTAATGTGTTTTGCTAATAGTTTCTGTTCATATTATACTTTGTATTGTCATTGAATTTGTTGCATAGATAATGTGTACTCTTACTAGTTTCTTCTTTCACAATTGTTTAACAGTTTAATTTATGTAATCTATTACCGGATATGCAAAAGATTTTGTTTGGGTTTTTTAAATCATAATTTAAAACACGTAATTTTTCATCATAAAATATTCCACGATGACCATACGATTTATTTGAGAAATAATTTACAACATTGCAGAGGTTGTGATGGAAAGTTTGAAACTCATGTAGGCTGTTTAAATTTTCAGTTGCATTTATTTAACTCGGTTTAAGTCACCTGAGCTCTCCCCCAAAAGAGATATATTACCTGTATAATTAGTAGAGGCAGACAGGATTCAGCTTTTATTATTCAAGCTCTTTTCAACATATGAAGTGCTCTAAACAACTGGTTATGTAAGTTGAGGTTTGGTGAGGTTATATTTTTCAGTACTTGATTCTTCACTGCATATTTTCTTTTCTTTTTTTTTTTTATTTGCCTTACTTTCTGAGGTGTTGAATGTATCATCCTTATTTCTGAAGTTCTGCAGAAGCATTACATTTTGAGGAAAATATGTATTAGCGGTGTAAATGTGTCTTCCACTATGAAAAATACAAAGCCAGGACTGGCTAAAATAAGAGCCCAGTATAAAATTTTTACGCATGCTTATGCAAGTTTAAATAAATGAAACATAGACTTTTAAACATTATCTGTACTTGCTAAGCTTGACCCACTATTTCTATAGTCAGCACTCAGAGCCATTTGAAGACCAGTAACAACAGTACTGTGTTTCTAGGGGTTATACTAAAATGAGCAGCCCCTTATCTGTTCCATGAAGTTAAAGAAAACTTTCCCCAGTAGATCAGTTCTAGCTGTTTATGTACATGCTGCAGAGCTTTTCAAATATTTTGAAACCTGTGTTATTTCTGCATGAAAGCCACGTAGTTGTGTTACATCAAGGTTAAGAAACAACACATTCACCAGTCACAAATGAGGAGTGCAGGCCTTAAAATTCAAAATATAGGTGCCTTTTGGTTGGTGGGTTTGTTTGTTTTTTTTTTTTCTTCTAAGTTGACTGGTGGATTTAGACATAACATATTAATGGAAGCTCTGAGTTTAAATATCCTAGGCAGTCTCTAGCATGAGAAGTCACAGATCTTTTATTACACAATGAAATATAAAGTTGCCTCAAGCCACAGACAGCAAGCAGTTTGTTTCCATGAGGTTTTGGGGACAGGTTGACAATTTAGTTCATTGACATTGCTATTTATTGAATTTGGGCATTAATCTTGCTATCTAGTGGATACATCTTAAAATGCATTTTAAAACTTGTTAGTCTGAGTACCAGGGTATAGAAAGGCAGGATAAGGGCTTGTGGTGCTGGAGAAGGAAGAGAGGTCCTCTGCCTAAAAGCACTTGGTATGTCTCCTCTCCCTCAAGCATTAAACGCACATTCTTCTGTAGCAAAACACCAAGGACAGAAATCTCAGGAGAAAAGAGTGTGCCTGGTAGAAGCCTTTCACACCAGTTTGGATACTTCTCTCTGGGCACAACATCAGAGGGTCTCCATTGCTTCTATCTCATCGTGATTCTTTGTGGTGGGGAAAAAGTGGGCAATAGATGAGGTGGTCTAGCTAGGAGGCCTGAATTTCCCATGAACCTAGAAGATTCAGAGTCTTCTGGAGCATCTTGTGCCCTTTACACACCTGGAGTGCTGTACTTAGCCGTACCACAATATAAAGCTGACATGACCAATTCATAGAACCAGTAAATATGTGAAATAATATGAGGTACATGCCATGTGAAAGTAAGCATCTCTGTAAACCTTCAAGTTGACATTTAGATTTAGAATCAGGAATCTGAGCCAACCTGAGACCTGTCTGTGTTTTTGCAAAAAAGCCCTCAAAGCAGACGTGGACAAGGCAGGACTTGGAGTAGATGCACTGAGTAAAACACTGTCTAGACAGGTGTATCTGCAAGTGGAGAAAGAACATGGACATTTTAAAGTCTGAACTGCACATGTACAGCCTTATATGAGGTACTTTCTTTTGCAAGGGAAGAGAAGATTGCTGAATTTTCTAAATTTGTCCTTCTCCCTATATTGCCTTTCAATGTTTTTTTTTTTTTATTTATTTTTTCCAGATAGCCCTGGCTTCTGTAAGAATCCTGTTAGGAAACAGAAACCACATAGTTGAACATGGGTGATGTGACCAGTCACACAGCATATTTGAATCCTAAGCTAAAATGATTGGAGATATTGGTGCTGTTCAGCAGCCCATAGGCAAAAATTGCTTTTATTGAACCTCTTCACTACACGGTTATAAGAAAAGACTGTAAAAAATGTTATCCAGCTGTAGTCAGAAGTATAAAGTACAGCAAATTACTCTTACTGAATGCTTTAGTTACTGTACTGGGCAGTGAATTTGCTTTAATTCCAGAAAAGCATAGCAAATGAAACCTTTAGCAGAGATGCAAACCAGTTGTGCAATACTGGGCTTTCTGTTCCTCATGCTGTAGTCCTGCTCCCAGTCCTAGATTCACTATGCCTACCAAGAAATATATTTTATTGAGGAAGCAGAAAATTTAAGCAGTTCCTAACTGCAGAAGCCAAAATAGCAGCTGAGCTATATGGGATGAAGGCACCATGAGACAACCGCAGTTCCAGCAGGATTTGGCTCAGGGAGCATGTGGGAAGCCTTTCCACTGCCAGACCAGTGATGAAAGAGAGAGGGGGTGATGGGGACACAAGCTCCAAGTTGTGAATCACCACTCATGTTGGCCAAGGAATCCGCAGACAGAAAGGGGAGGGAAGCGACCACTGAAGCTGAGCTCTGCAGCTTCACCTCCCCTGATCCCTGCTAGGAAGAGTTGTGATTTTTTTTGGTTTGCCCTCTGAGGTATACTGTCTCATACAGCATTCATCATCATAACTGGAGCATCTCCCTCCTACATTCTCATCAAATGGTGCTGTCAATGTTAAGAGTGATGTCTGACATGCTGACCAAGTCAGCCAGTGGATTGCTTGCCTCAGGCCTGGTGGGTAGAGGTCTCCATCTAATTTTATTTGGGATAAAATGATTAATGGAAATGAAGCATCTGTAGACTGTTCAGAAAAGGAAGGAGCCCCTCTCATTGAGAGAGAGCTTGACTCTTGGTTTTTCTTTTTCCCTCAAATGTATTTAAAATGTTGACTCTTCCACTGGAGCAAAATACCACCTGGTAAAAGATGGCAGCAAATGCATTAAAATGGGTGTTACACCAAACATCAACAAGATGTGAGAAAAACAGCTGAGGAAGAGAGTTTAAAATCAAAACCGCACACATCCTGAGATGTCCATCATCCTAGTGAGTACATCTTTCAGTCACTATTTTGGAAACAACTTCGCCCTGCAGAGGGCAGGTGCCCATCCAGCTCTGTGCTATACCCAAATGTCTTGCAACTGGAGTCAGCTAGGAGTGGGATTTTGGCCAAGTCTGCAGTGGAAATGCATGTCAGCCATAAAGTGTATTGCAAGTCTGTGTCATAATTTTCCCTAAATGTGGTACAGAAGTGAGATTTTTTTGCTTTTCCCTGTTGTTGGGGCCTGGGCTGATTTATCAAGGAATTCCAGGACGCTGCACAGGTACTCACAGAGTGAACTTTAATATGATTTAATTCCAGTGAGGGGCCTAGTTTTCATCCTGTTTCCTGCTCCCTAGGGAACCAGCTGGGGAAATTGGGACCCTTTGCAGCAGGCTTGACCCTGTGCCGCAATAGCTGGAGCCACCTGTGTGTGTGTCACTGTGCCCTCGTCCAAGGCAAACAGCTTGCTTCCTGGAGTCCCCGGCCGGAGGGGCATGTCACGGTGCGTCACGGCTTGGAGCGGAAAGCGGATGGTGCTGTGGAGAGCACACGCTGTGACCAGCTCGGATGTAAGCGTTGCTCCTGTGAGGTAATGGCAGCAGATGGCTCGTTGCTGGACTCGACAGTGGGAGAGAGGCACGGAAGTTGGGGGGGCACACACCAGACCATTTTTGCCCGGAAACCTATCTGTCTGGCAGATATCAAGCCCAGCATCTGTGTGTTCTGGGAAGTTCAGATAGATGTGTTACACCTCTGATTCAGGCCCTGGGCTCCTCAGCTGCTTGGCTTAGGGTGGATTTGGTGGACAGTCCTGCATGAGCCTATTGCAAGAGTTAAAAAGTTTTTTTTCTCAGCTCTTCCCCCTTCCCCATCCCCTGACAGGGATCTATAGGAACATGTTGCAAAGTGGAAAGTTATATTTCTTTCCTTTTTCAGTATTTCCCCCTTCTTAGTGCACACACATTTCTTTTGTGGTGGGGTTCCCATCACTGCAGTTTTAGGCAACCTCTGTTGTGCAGCACTGAGCCGGGACAGGTGTCAGCAGATGAGCTGTCTGGGACAGGAGCTGGCTTTTGCATTCCTTCTGTACAGAGAGAGAGAGAAACAAGATGACATGTCTCTTTTCTTGTCTAAATCAGCATATGGGTGGTGATAAACAATGATAAGACATGCTGAGGAAGTGTGTAATCTTTTCATCCAAAATGACCACTACAGTATGTGTGACATAATGGTTTTAATAAGCCATGCTGGCTCTGGGTGGAAGGGAGAAGGTTCTGCAGTACTTCTGCCTAGCCCCTGTTCATCCAGCCAGGCTCCCTGCAGGATAATCTGTTTTCAAGGTGTGTGAATGGAGATGCCACCTCCTTCCTCCAAAGCTCCGTAGCTGGCTGATTGCTTTTTCAGCATGAGCATTCAGAAAAACATTCTTAAACCATGGTGTCTCCAGAGGTTTGCGGTAGGAAAACAATGTTAATTTGCCTGGTCTAGAAGCAGAAAGATGAAAAAAGAGCAAAATATACTGTGTTCTTTTTTTTCAAATACCTTGTTGGAGACAAGTGCCATAAGTGGCTTTAATGTTTGGGGCTTGTTTTTTTTATGAAGCAATGCAGTATTGCTGCCACAGCACTGGTGCTCTGTACAGCACAACCCACCTATTTTCACATTTTAATTATCAGTGATTCTAATTAATGTAGCTACTGCACTGGGTGTGCACCCATGTTTTATTGCATTTCCCAAAGGGGAGTGCGTCATATCAGTTTCTGGAAAAGTTCAGGATAGCTGCCTGTGTCATGGAAAAATAAGACTTGATTAACAGAAGACGTAGGAAGCCAAAGTGAATACTAGAAATGTAGAAAGTAGTTAAGGTGATGTAGATTACTACACATGAAGGGATGCGTAAATCTGAGTGCTTGAAGTGAGTGATTTTACATCAAAAAGGAAATCATTGTGTTACTA
This sequence comes from Ceryle rudis, assembly GCA_033439905.1. Taxonomy (NCBI): domain Eukaryota; kingdom Metazoa; phylum Chordata; class Aves; order Coraciiformes; family Cerylidae; genus Ceryle; species Ceryle rudis. Next base: position 4,351 of record JAAGNO010006069.1, on the reverse strand, counting down.
CATTTTCAGCTGGAGGTCCCTGCTGACAGCGTTGGAGCTGTTTCAATGTCCCAGTCAACTCAAAATCTCAAATATCACGAAGAGTTGGACCTGCACTGAACTCTTTTCTGACTTGCAAATATTGAAAGAGGAGTAATAAGAGAGGAAAAGTGAAACTTTAAAAAGCATGCCCATCAGCAAAAAGCACTGGTGTGCACACGCTGCACCCTTTAGTTAAAACACATAAGCCACATTTAAAAAAAAATCTCCCTAGGCAAACAGTAGAGGTGATGGTAGCTGAGTAATGGGACGATCTAAAAGGCAGGATGAACACTTTGCAAGCCTTCTGAGCCTTGCCTCAGAGCTGCTCTTATCCCTTTTTGTGTTGCTGACACACAGAGCTGCAATAATGTATTGAAGACAAGCAGGTGAGAAGCTGCAGTTATTTAGATCAGTCACTGAGACACATCCAGTTAACTTGGTTATGCAGAAAGCATGAATTATGATATTCTTACCCTGTCATTTAAAGACAAACATTTTACAGCACAAGCCCCATCATTATGTGTACGTGGGGGGGGGGGATATTTTTTCTTTTACAGCAATCATAAGACTTTTAGACTTGCTAAGAGGTGGGTCCAATTTGTGGTTAAATCCTGCAGACGATAGTCTTGCTGATCTCAGGATTTTCCAAAGATTAAAATGTAGATGTCTGGATTTCTCAAAACCCCATGAAACTTCAAAAGCATTAGACCCATTTCACTCTTCCCCAGATATCTGAGATGGCCATAAACTACTTGAGCATCCTGGCAAAATTTCCTGTAATAGACAATCTGTTGAATAGCTCTTAGTGGCTTTTTAGCAATTTTAAGTTTTATATTTTAACAAACAAAATCAAAGTTTGTTCCTTAGCTTTTGCTTTATTTTATTTGCTTTTGATTTTTTGCAATAAACTATTTATAATGTGCTCCCCCAGGTGCATGCAGGTGCACTAGATTTTCCAGTTGTGCTGTTTTTCTAACAGAGTAGCATTCAAAATATGCATGTGAACGGGTGTTCTGTATAGAATCATAGAAGTGTTTTGATTGGAAGTTCATCAACCATTAACTTAACACTTGCCAGATCCACCACTAAACCATGTCCCTCAACACCACATCTACTTGTCTTTTAAATACCTCCAGGGATGGTAACTCTACCACTTCCCTGGGCAGCCTTTTCCAGTGCTTGAGCACCCTTTTGGTGAAGAAATTTTACCTAATACCCCATCTAATCCTTCCCTCATGCAACTTAAGGCTGTTTCCTCTTGTCCTAGCGCTTGTTACTTTCTGAGCCAATAAAAATAAAGAAGCCTCCCAGTAAACCCTGATACTCCTGTGACAGTGATCACTGTGCCATCCCCAGCACTGCTTCCTGCAGGAGCCTATAGCCAAGGCATGGAGTTGGGTTCCTGGCTGCCACATGATGCTGGATGTGGGCTTGCCTAGATGAGAATTTGTGTTAGCTAAATCAAATGGAAGTCATTACCCAGAGGTATGCCTGAAGTGCTCATGCATTCTATGTTCCTGGCAAAATCTTTCCAATGCATATATTAACATTAAGGGTTTGTATACATATTTACACTCAGAGTTTATAGATAGAGTTACAGTGTGACATATATCTCTAAACAAGTTGGCGGGAAAAGAGACAATATTAAAGAAAAGAACAAGTGCCTATGTGCCTGCTTGAGTGAAATCTGGAAGGTCTCAATGTGTGCGCGTGTCTTTCCCATTTACACAAGTTTGTCAAGTGGTAGCTGTGAGGCTTGAGAAGCCACACTGCTTGAGAAGCAGAAATACACTTGCTGACGGAAAACACTTTGTATATTAGTATAGCTAGCTGGCTCCGTGGCAAGACATTTTTGATTTTCTGGTGAAATCAATTCCATTTTAAGCCTCATTTCAATGGATGGCCCTTTTGACAGAAGGACTGCTGTAGAGGATGCTTCTGGCTTTGGCCCACCCTGGTGTTTTGATTATCCTTTGCAGAAGGCTGCCTTTTTGGCAACATGAGCCATTAGTTTTCCTCTCATGGTTTCGGCTTTTCTTCTTGCTTTTCCACTTGAGATTTTTCTTTTTTTCTAGCGTTTCTTTTCTGCTTTCAGTAAGCAGTTTCTGCAGATCTGCAGGTAATTCTACGGGTTTTAGATAAACACCTTCCTTTGATTAACTTATTTATTTTTCAGTCCTCATTTTTAAGATTAATATCACAGGGCAGGGCTGTTTTGAAGGGTTTTGGTGGTTGTTTTTTTGGTTTTTTGGGGTTTTTTTGTTTGTTTGTTTGGTTTTTTTTGGGTTTTTTTTGAGCAGGGAGGGAAAGTGGGAGGTGGAGAGAATTACATATCCCAGGGAAGGTGCTGTTACTAATTATGCCTTGGAGATTGTTTCTTAGTGGCTCAGATATAATTACTACTTGATCGAACTTGTATGTTCTATTTAGGACAAAATAAACCCTTCTTTATGACCCCAAAACCAAGCTGCTATTTCAAATGTTCATTTTTAGGGGGTCGGGAAACTGTATCTGTAATTCACACACATCCTACAGCCCCTGAACCTCTCCCACAGAGGTCACCCCTGTAGCCCCCCTCCTACCAAAACTTTGCCACCTAAAGGTGCAAAGGAGGGCTTTTAGGACACCTGTTGCTGCTGGATTCTGGTTCTGTCTTTTAAGAACTGCCTGGAAATGTATGCTGTAGGACAGGATTTTTAACCTTGTCCAGTGTCTTTTCCAATTTTGGAAAAGCTGGAGGTAGAGGGTAGTGCTAAATAGGTCATGAAGGTAATAGACACGAGGCTTGAAAGGCAAAGAAGTTCTGGGAGAATGACAAGAGGGCCCCTTAATTTATTTGTTTTTTTCTCCTCAAATGCTCATGCTTTTACCGCTTCAAATCCAGTACTGGAAGCAGTACTAGGTACCTTCTGGTCACAAGAAGTGTGTGTTATGTGAGCTGGTCAGATCCACTGAGTTGGTAAGACTCATTCCCAAGTGGAGCAGATCCCAGAAGGGATCTGGACTGACTTTAGACAGTCTATGCCCAAACCTGCAGTGTTCCATATCCTCACACAGCTGCTGGCTGGACACTGGATGGTTACTCAGCATCTGAAGCTCTGCTTTGAGCATGCCCAGAGACATGTCAGCCTCAACAGAGCTGAGCAGCTTGGTGCCAGCCTCCTGCCCATGTTCTGTCCTGGCAGCAGCAGATGCAGCACTCTTCCAGATCACGCTGAAAAAAAGGCTACTGTAGGCTCTTGTCTTTGTTTGAAACAGCAGTACAGGGGTGCTGCTGGAGTTCCTTCTCTCTTACTCAACTGCCCAGGGTGAGGATGTTTTCCCCCCTAGCCCTTTGATATGGGCTCAGTCTCCTCTTTAATCTAACGAATCCAAAGTACTTATCCCATCCTCTGGAAAGCATCTGCACTACCAGGGCTATATAACTGTTTTGCAATGGGTACGATCCTGTGATTTGTAGAGTTGAAGGGATCAATGGAGAGACTATTAAGCACACTGAGCAGAGAATGCGTGTGAAAGGTGGAAGAGCAGGATTCTGATGCTTGTTCCAAAAGTCATCCACAGGGCCTATGCATATTTTTATGAAATATATAAATAGACCTTGAGGTGAGAGTCACTGCACAAAGGCTCTGGAGAGATCTGCATGTCCCAGTGGTATTGTATACAGGAAATGTACAGGAAGAATGGCTTTTGCACTCTCTCTCTGTGATTCTTTAGAAAGACATCTCAAGGTCCACAGAGAATTTGGCTTCCAACTGAGTATTAGGTAAATTGTAGGCATGTGGTAACAGCTGCTGAAATAAACCATTTGCGGGAGTGGGGTTTCACTGTTGCGTTCAATGTGATGTTTCCCAAGGGTTCAGGAAGCATAGGGACAAACAGGGACAAAACAGTTAACATCTTGCACTTCACTAAAATGGTGTTAATAATTCTCAATTTATAAAGCTCGTGGGAAGGACTCACATAATGGTGGAAAGATGTTGCTGGTACTTATTTCTTAGCTTTCTGACTTTGTACAGACCGCTACAAGAGACGAAGCATGATGAACAAACAAATTCTTGGTTGTCAGAGGCAATTTTTTTGTGTGTGTGTGCTTGGTCTTCAGCTTCAGTAACAAAAGCCTGATTAATATGAAGAGAACAAGACTTGTGCCTATTAGTTGCTGTCACTTGTGTACATGAGACTGATGGCAGCCATTGACTCCACCTAGAATCACAGAATCATTTAGGTTGGAAAAGACCCTTGGGATCATCAAAAACAAGCAGACGGGGAAAGAGACCGGCCTGGCTAAATAGGGACCTTTGGCTGGACCTCAAGAACAAAAGGAGAG
>JAAGNO010006068.1:46822-60075 GCA_033439905.1 Ceryle rudis | reverse complement strand
CCCCCCCGGCGGCGCGGGCCCCTGCCGCCCGGACCGCCTCCCGCCGGGGCCGGGGCCCCCGGCCGGATCCTGCCTCTCCGCCCCACCCCCCGCCCCCCGCGCCGCGCGCCCGCCGGGGGCGCACCCCCCGCCGGGCGGGCGCGGCCGCGCGGCAGCCGCGGTGTGGCCCGCGGTGCCTGTTGCCGTCTGACTCCTAGTTGCCCCTGTGGGAGGAAGTCCCCTGAAGCCCGGCCCGGGCTCTCCGCCCAGCCTTGCCCAGGGCGCCCTGGCAGGGCGAAGAGGAAATCGGGTGGGATGCCCCAGTGTCTTACGGCATCTCTTCGCGTGTGTCACCCTGCCCCAGGTCACTTGCTCGTCCTGGGAAGATGCATTCTTTTGGAAATGAAGAAGCAGTCTCTCTGGAGCAGCTCTTTGGGTTTTTCTGCGAGTGTGTACGGCGTGGGGACTGGGAGCTGGCACAGGCCTGTGTGCCCCAGCTGAGCCAGGGTTACGGCGATGGCCCAGAGAAGGTGCAAGAGATTCTTTATGCTCTGGTAGCTTGTCCCATGGGTGTAAGGTAAGTAAGGTGCCGTTTTGGTTCAGTACGCTTGAGTGTCAAAAGAGGAGGAGCATTTAGTTTAGTGGTTACTGTGGGACATGGGTAGAATCTGGGAAATAACAGCACTTGCTTCAGTGTTGAGGTGCCTTGTATGTTTCTAGATGTGCTGTTATCCGAACGTTGACATTGCTGCCCAGCCCACTGGCATAAAGAGCTATGTTCTTTTGCACAGCTGAAATGATGATTCATACAAGGTTAAAAGTATTTGGAAGTGTTTCAGAACTGATTTTGTTAGATTTTACTGAATGATAAGAAAAAGGATCATGTCCTGAAATTACATTCCTTTGACACTGAGCTATGATTAGTTCAGGAATGCAACCACCAAGATCAGTGTTGTAGTTACTTAAAATGTTCTCTTGTTTCCATCTCTTGAAAGACCTTCCAATTTCTAAAAAATTAAACTGTAAACATTTTGAATTACACTATAGATTTCCTATTTCTCTTGCACTGGATTTTGAAATGTCATTTGCTTTACTCAATCCTAGTTAGCTTTGATCTCTGCTTTTCAGGTAGGTACATATGAAGGGTGACTTCCTAGCAGTTCAGGGAACTTTGATATTCTTCCTCTCCGAGCAGATGATGATACTTCTTCACATTAAAATTTGTATAACATTTTGGTAATGGTTCCAAGAAACAGTTCACACTGAGAGCAATTAAAGGAGTTTGGAGGAAGGTGTGCACATGGTTAGATCAGTATAGCTAATGGCCATGTGAGATGTAAACATTTTTGATCTTTTTGTCTTTGATAGTTGGGCTATCACATCTAAAGGCTTTAGTTAGCAATGGTGAGATTTTTAAAAGGCATTAAACTTACTTATGCTTTTTCTTTTTCCTAGTCTCTTTGATGGTACTGAATATGTTCCCTAACTCTATAGTATTTGGAATGTGTGTACATGGAGCACATGTACTGGAGCACATGAAAAGCTGATGGAAATTAAAAGTGTTCTTTGTTTAATTAGTACATTGCTTCACCTTTAGTTTGGACATACAGCTGCACTTGTGCTGCTGTGCCCTAAAACATAGTTTCTTTTTTTTCCAGGTAGAACTAGGCAAAACAGGAAATAGCGGGGTTTGGCAAGTGGTCAGATTTTAAGGAAATCTGCTGAAGTGCTCAAAGAGGGCTATACAGACTGAACTTTAGACCAGAAAAAAAAAAAAAAAATTCAAGCAGAGAACTGTGGCAGTGTTGTTGGTATTTGGCAAATCTAAAAGTGTTATTTGCACTGCAGAAATCATTACGTTAATGTGTAAGTAGTAAATATTCTGGTTTCTCTGTGTTTTCTTCCTGTCTGGCTCATCTTCAGCTATTTAGTCATCTTTGAATTTATTTTACACAAATAAATATAACAATCAAAATTACCCCTGACAGTGTTTTCCTGGATCTTAGAGATGGGAGCAACCTTGCATAATGCAGTGTATGTGCTTATTGCTTTTGTAGACTGGGACAGAATTCTAGCCCATGGAGAACTGCATGGCTTTGGCTTCTTGTGCTGGAGAAATGGCTTGCCAGGAATCAGGTACAGAAACATCTGGATGACTTCTGAGTTCAAGTTATAGCTCTTGATTTCTGTCTGACTTCCAAGTGCAAAATGTCTGCCTAGTTGCTTATTTCAGTTATAGGCTTTCCTGTATTTTATGGAATTAAGTTCTCAAAGTAGCTGGAGACATGCATTGCTTTTGCTTTTAACAAACTTGTCAAGAAACAACTGTTAATCTTCAACAGTTAGTTCTGTTCTAGCTCAAACCAGGGCTTAACAAAAGTTTGCTTTTTAGCGCTGAGCGTTTCTGTAAATGGAAAGTGTGAGTGTATCGACTTCTGCGCTTGTGTAGCACCTTCCTTACATTAAAGATGAAATAGCTCAGGCATCAGAGGATTCTTTAAAAGCTTTGGATGGTGAGGGGTGTGCTTGCTGTATTGCTGTGTTCAGACAGACAGGTGCAGCGTGTTTCATGAGTAAAGGAGAAACTCCCCCCCCCCTTTTTTTTTTTGGTACACTGGGATGCGTGATCATACTTTTTATTAAAATTTGTTTGTTCTTGTCACTGCTTAGACTTCCATTTTTATTTTCCTGTCTGAGGAAAGATGATTCTAATTGATAGGATTGTAATGCCTGACAAAGATACTTGTCTCTATTTCCAAATGGAAGCTACTGCTGCAGGAGCAGAGTCTAATTGTGGAATAGCCTTCAGTTGACAATTAGGTCTCTTCAGAGAAGTACTTGAGTCTGCCTCAAAATATTTATGAAACAGCTAAGTTTAGGTTTATATGATAATGTAAACAAATAGAAATTTTTAGTGTCCAACTATTGACCATTCTCTTATATTATTTCAGAAAACTATTCCAGTTGTCCTTCAGAGAGAAACGGAATTTTTATTGTTCTTGGAGGAACTACAGAAAGAGATCTCTGACGAAGTCCTTAAGGTGAGCTACTCAGTATGCCCTGCTTCTTCTTGTTAGTTATGCAGAATGTCCAAATCTATCAGGTTTTAGGATGAAAGTTAATGCTTCCTGTTAACTGACTGCCTGAGATGCTAATGTGTTATTAATCTTCCAGGCAACTGAAAGAAACTGTAATTCAGATCCTTTTCTGAAGTTAATCCTGTGTGCCTGCAAGTGATTTCTCTAGGCAGGCAAGGAACATGGTCTAACACACTTCAGTCCTGTCTACAGCTACTTGGCAGTCTTATACCTATAGACAACTTTAGTAATCATAAAGCTAAAGTGCACTGTGAGACAAAATAAACCATAAGCCCCTTACCTGGAAGTTTTGGGCTGCTGTACTGTTACTGCCAACATTATTTGATAATTGGTATGATGTGTGCTCTGAGGTCCAGGACCCATTTTTCCATTATTCATGAGTACATGTAGACTAGTTTATTTGAGAAATACATGGAAATATGCTAAGATGGATTAATCATAAGGAAGAATAGAGCAGAAAATCAGGAGCATTACTAACTGTAGTCCTATTTTGGTGTTGGTTACAACAGAATTAGACCTGACATGGTTGTGTGGAATGTCCTGAGATGTTGCTTTGAGTTTTGTAGGCTCTAACTCTTAAAATGATTTTTTTTTTTTTGTTTGCCTTTTTAAGAGTAAAATGAAAGCTTAGTATATACAGAGGCTATTTGCAGCTTTTAAATATGAATAAGGAAAAAGGGTTCAGTATTTCTCTAAGGATACAGAAGTAGCAATTGCAGGATGTAAGCAAGCAAGGTAAACCTGACTGATTAAAATAAATCTGCTTGAAGTCTGTTAATGGCTAATGAAATCTGTGTATGTTACCATCTAACCTCCAAGGTCATGAAGGATTCTTGGTCTTCAGTGTTGAACAGAAATAGGAGATTCAGCAATCTCATATCTTTGTCACAGTTGCTGTCAGAGGCACGTTAGTAGTTAGAGTCATGTTTTGATCCAGCAAATAAAGAAAAGGGTGTTGTGGACTTGTCTTCTACTGTTAGTATTCTAATTTTTGCACACACCAACCACCTCTCCACTCCATATTCGTTGAGTTGTCTCTTACAACCAAGGACAGCACCACGTAGTTCTACAAGTGCCACAAGTGCTGCTTAATTGCTGTTCAACTGGGTTGTCCTTCACCTTCCCACTCCTTATTCGGAGAGCTAATTGGGATTTTTTGCTTGTTTTCCTCTTCCTAGTTGTGGAATTGTTGGTTTGCTTCTGTTAGCAACAAAAATTATTATTACTTGCAAAAGAAGTCGGTGAGATGGCTTATGAATCTGTTGGCCAATTTTAACCAAGTCTGAACAGTTAGTGTTGGTGAGGATGATGTAGTTGGTAGATAGATGGTATGAATCTTGAAAAGTAGGATTAAAAAAAAAAAAAAAGACTGAACACTAATCATGCTCTTACTGACTTATGGAGATACTGTCACATCTATGTATTGCTAAGAGGTAGAATACAGTAGTGCTTCAGTCATCCCATAGGAACTGCCTGTAAACTAAGGTAACTTGCTTATGAGCATATGGCATAGTGTAGTTGTGTATTACAGGATTCTTTATATTTTGTTATATATCCAAGCATATCCACTCTTCTAGGAAGGATATTGGGCAAAGTGGACCATTATTAATGGATTTCTTGGATAGTATGATGCTTCCAAATTTATTTATCTTCTTGTTTTCAAATTTATCCTATTTTCTACATCTAAATAATTTATTTCGTATTTTGAATGGAGTCTGAAAGGCTTACTCTTATTATTATTTCCCTACCAGGAACTGTTTGAAGCATTTGAGTGCACCCAGAACAAGCACATCACAGATAGGAAAAGAAGAGACGGCTGTTCTCACAAATTCAGTTTGGATGTTGTTTCAGCTCTCCGGAAGCTTTTGTTGCGGGCTCCCCAGAGGGCAAAAGCCCTGCTGGAGTTCTTCCAGGAGAAACAAGGCACACATAGCTCCTTGCTCCAGCAGTATTGCTCTCTACAAAACATTTTTGTTGAATTTCTTCGTGACTCTTTGAAATCTCTGCAGAGGCTTCAGTGCAGTTCTGAGATTTCAGCAGAACTAGATCAAAGAGAGCTAGTAGATACAGTTTATGCTGCTCTTAGTATAGTGACTTTTGAGGTGGAGCATCAGGCAGATGAAGTACGGCAGCTGTTCCGGGAGCTCTTAGATGTATGCTGGGCTGAGGGAAGCCCACTGACTGAGGAGAAGCTGCTAAACTGTATGCTGAGGAAGCAGAGCCATGGCCTGTTAAGCCTGTATGGCAGTGTTCTCATAGAAAGAACAAAAGAAAAAATTCTGATGTCAAAATCAATACAAAAAGGTTTGTTTTGCTTTTTGCCTTTTTTTTTTTTTTTTTTTTTTTTTTCCATTTCTTGTTTAACAAAGCCATTTAGGCATTAAATAGATAAGTTGTCAAGAAGTCAGGTGATGGTCTTGCTAAGGTGCCTTAACAAGCAATGGAGTCTTGTAACAGATGATGCTAAAATGACTAAAAGCAAGGATTTGGCATAGGAACCCCAGGGCTCTCCCACATATCTGCAATTTGTGCTGCCCTCTTTTGTGAGCGCTTTCTTTACCACCCCTTGTTGTGCTCTATTTTAATCTGCTCAGCATTTCTCCTGCTGAAAATCTTTCTTGTAACTAGAAAATTGACTCTGTATGCATATAAAGTTTTTATTGGTTCAGCGCCAGCACATCTGTGGTGGAGGATGTTCCATTTCAGGCCAATAACAGATCATCTACCGCAGTAATCCCACAATGTTCAAACCCCTCTTAATATTGGAAAAGAATACTTCTAGAAGTGGAAGGAGATGTGGAGTGGGCCAACATCCCAGTTGGAAAGAAGATGCAGTTTGGTTACCTGCTCGCTTGCCAAAGCCCAGCTGCTGGTTTTGTACTGGCTATAACTTCACAGCTTCTGTCTAGCTCCTTATGACTGGTACATTTTATTGAGGTTCCTTTCAAAGCTGGACTGAAAGTGGTGCCAATGTCAGGAAAGTGGCAGATGAGCATGCAGGGAGGGAAAAGCTTTTTGCTGCTTTTGTATGTACCCCCCTGTACTGGAAGGTAATCTTGTGATTTTTTTTTTTTCTTTTCTTTTTTTTTTTTCCTTTTTTTTTTAGGTTCATCTGAGCAGCTGGATACAGAGCGAACAGTGATGAGTTTGTTCTCGGATCCCAAAGAGGCTTCGTCTTGGAAGACAGCCTATTTCTACTGCTTGAGCAGCAACAAGCACTTTCTGGAACAGATTCTGGTACAGCCATAAAATTATTAAGGGGGAAACCCAATGGTGGCTAAAGTCAGTCCCTGTATTGAACGTATTTTAGTGGTGCACAGAAGCATTTTGTAATGAGTGTTTACTAGGGCATCATGTTTTATAGGAACAATGAGTAACTGGTACCCTCTTTTCATCTGTGTTATGAACTCAAAGCATTCAGTGACATTTTTGGAAATGCCCATCTGCATGCAGACTGAAGATTAGATCTTCAGGATTTAAGTCCTGTGTTCTGCTTGTAATTTTGTTGGATATGCCACTCGATTTACCTCATGACCTGGAACTCGTTACTTTGCTTTTCTGATGCTGGTAGACTTGGGGCAGTGAGAGTAGTTTGCACAGTAAAATGTATGTTTTAAAGAGCTTGAAGACCTGGTGAAAAATACTCTGGTATGCATTAGATGGTTTGTATGTATTTACATAGAAGAAATAGAATACAGGTGGTCACTGTTCAAATGAGAGTTTTTAAAGCTGAACATATTTCCACTTCTAAATAATATGCTTATTCAGGTTTCTTACATAATGGCCATTGACAGAGGCACAGAAACAACATAATGTAGTGAGGGGGTGTAAGTTGGCTCTGTAGTAAGCATTTGGAAGGATTTTTTTTTCCTCATGGCAGTTTTACTGAAGAGTAACCTGATGGCTTGGAAAATACAAATTTAGGGAAGTAGAGCATCACTGTTAGAGTGAAGCTAATATTGAAATGGCTACTTGCTTACATAACCTGCGGGGCACTATGAGTCTCTGCATTTTGGAAAGATAAATACTTCTTCCTTTTGTTTTCTAGATGACTGCCTTAACTTTACTGAAAAGAGAAGACTACTCAGGCCTGAACAGCTTATTGAGGAGAGAATTCAACCCTCTTAGCCGTCTGTTGGTATTACTAGGATGGACTCATTGTCAAAGTTTGGAATCAGCAAAAGCATTGCTATGGACTCTTCACAAAAATCAGGTAAATAAGCAGAGAGCAAGTGACAGTATCCCAGTCTGTGTCCAGAGGGTGCAATTTTTAAAATAGAAGTTAAGTAAATAAAACCTGAGAGTTTCCAATGAGAATGTTAACACTTCTCAAAATAGAATTAAAAAAGCTAGGATGTTACTGTTGTGTGTAGGTGACATTACTGGACACTTGCCTTTCTTACTCCTCAACTGTGAAGGGAGTATGATTGGCCAGGAGATTCTGAATGTTTCTTCTACATACGCTCTTCAGCCTTTGCCATTAACGTAAGAGAGAGAAAGACAGCAACGGTTGTTGGTTAGTCTTGAAAAGAGCTGTTTGATCAGTGTCATTTTGTCTAGTGAGTCATCCCTGGATAGTGGTCACAACTAACTTGAGTTCAGCTGCAAGGTAGCTTTCCCATACCTATTCTCAAAATGATAAATGACAAGAGCTGTGACTGAAAGATCCACCTTCTTTGGGAAGTGTCTTCATCTTTGAAAAAGGGAGAGGGTTCTAATTCTGAGGGTGTAGTTGCAGTTCAGATGATGTCTGCCTGCAGGCAAGTAAGTGGCTTTGAGGACAGAGGTGGGAAGACAGGGAGCCTTGCACTGCTGGATCACTGGGGCAGATCTAGGCTGGTTTTGCCTAAAGGAAGTTACCGTCTATTGGTGTTTGAAGGTCTATTCAATAGCCTCTGCAAAGTGAAAGTCGTAGATCTAATTTTAGCAGGCAGGCATCTGTAGTAGAAAAGCACACTGAAAAGGAGAATAGATGTCTGCTACCCGGCATATCATCGGTTCTAGTACGTGACTCTGCTTTAGAGGTTAGTGTCTTAGACTGTTATTTAGAAGCATTAATTTGCATTTTGAAAGTTAACCTTGAAAAGGGATGTCACCACCTTTCCACGGTCTGTAGGCATGTCAAGTAGAGGTTGACTGATTTTGATGCTCTTTCAGAATAGCCCTTCCTTGCTCAAGGTCTTTGTAATAAAACTGGCAATTTTCTGTACTTGGAAGTTACCATCTGGATAAAGAATTCTTATCCCATGTGTGACACAGGCTTGGTTCTGCTGTCTTGACTAGAGGGTTTGTTGTTAAGGGATTCTTGTATTTGTTTTTTCCATTTAGCATCTGTGCAGTGATTCAGTACTGAAAAATTTCTGTGATGGGCTGTGGGCTCAGGTGGAAGTCCTTGAATGGTGCATACAGCAAAACAGGTAAAATGGTCAGAAATCCTTTTTCCAAACCGTCTTGCCAAATCTGCCTATTAGTCAATTTATGCATGCAACTAGTAATTGTGTTCTTTTCTGTGGATCTTGGGTTAATCATCTCAAAGTGACTGTATCTTAAGCTCACAAAATTGCTTCATGGGCATTAGTTATTTTTCTTTTTAACTGCAGTAGTTTGTTTGAATCAGAATAGAGTAATATGCTTTTAAACATGACTGAGACACCTAAATCTGTTTGTGCCTCCTGTTTCTTTTCTCTTGCAGTATTACTATCCCGAGGAAGGTTCTTTTGCAACACTTGCACAGATTAGATTGCCACACTGCAGTGTACTGTCTTCATCATCTGACTAATCTTCTGGCACTGAATGAAGACGATGTTATTGAGCTGCTTCAAAAAGTTCCTGATACAGACCAGCAGATGCAGGGTAAATATGTAGAGTTGTGAGAACACAGAAAAACCCTGATCCATCAAGTATGTGTTGCTCAGTATTTCTCCTAGGAATAATCTGTTCTTTTAACCTACTTTGGTAAAGGAAGATATCGCTTATCAGTTGTTTTGCAGAAGAAAACATAGGCATGTGGAAATTATTTTAGAATCCTTTGGGGGTGTAAATTGTCTCCCAAGAAGGAGTTGTGCGATGTCTTTGATCTCACAAAGACAAATCTTTGAAAGAGTTTTTTCAAAACAGTAGCAAGGCTTTGCCCATGCTCATAAAATGTGCTACTTATTTTAACTTAGATACCCTATAATATCCTTATATTGAAAACTAAGTGTATGTTTTGGATTTCAGCCATATGTGCACTTAAATTTAAAATCAAAGGGCAAAAGCCAGGTGCAATCAACAATATCTCCTACTAGAACGTCTTCATTTTTGAAAGATTCAAAATATTGGGGTTTATTCCTTCTAATATTGAGTCTACCAAATCTACTTTAATATTAAAACCAGTAAGGCTTACCTACAGGCTGTGTTACATCCATCTTGTCTCACTTTCCTCATTTTCCCATATTCGAGTTTGGTGTCTAAAATACCTGAGAATACTAAACACATGACTTCACTTAGAAGTGACTCGCCTTGTACACCCTTTTGATTGTGGCTTGTGTCCAGGTTCAGCTGCTGCTATTTTAATGCTGTTTTCTGGTAGGGCATCTTAATAATAATGGTACAGAAGCTCTGTCTTCCTGTGTCTACTAGAACGTAAGAAGCTCTAATGTTTTGTACCGTATTCTTTCTTTGGAGGGGAATTTGTACATGTGTAATTTCAACCTGAGTTGTGTGGAGAGCTCTCAGTGGTGGATCTTGCACAGATTTTCCTGCCTAGTGAGAAGCAATTTTCTCTCCTTCCAGTATTGTGGTGTTAAGAGGCTGGTTTCCAGTCCTATTTTTACAGGTTTTGTTGTTAAAATTATTGTTACAGTTGTCTTGAATAGTCATAAAAGACATAACAATTGAGACTCTATAGAGACCTGTGGCTCTGATGTCCTGCTTTCTGAAATTAATTATTTTATTGTGGCTGATGTTGTCTTTTTTTTTTTAATCAGTTCTTAAATTTTAATTCTGTCTGCTTAAATTTGGTCAAAAGCTTTCAAAAGCAGGAAGAGACAGTCCCATCGTACCTTCTGGGAGCTGCATGACTGTGACAAAAGAGCTCTAGCTGGGGTTTCTCTTGGGGTTTTTTGGTTGGTGGTTTTTTTTGTTTTTTTTTTTTCCCTCCAGATCACCTTAATTTGTGGAACTAGTTTAATGGAAGACAAGTCCTCCCTCTTTTTTCAGCTCAGTGATTATTGTAAATTTCAGATAATTCCATGAACACAATTTAATAGAATCTCCTTTAAAATAATTTATTTTGAAACTTAAAGGGAAGAGAGAGATCATTAATTTTTTATTTGACTTGCTAGTGTTAACAGGCCTTTTTCTCACCTCACCACATGTACTTCCCCTTCTTTCTGATACACATCTGTCAGCTGCAGTAGTGAAAATGAAGTAGCGGTGCTGGTAGACAGTTGTGTCAGGCAACCTCTAGATCAATGCATAACAGTAACTTTGATCAGTCACAGCAACAGAAGAAACCATGGGCAGAAATTTCCTCATGAGCTCCAGAATAGAACAGTAAGATTTTTCCTATGCCTGCTTTTGCCATAGGAAAAACCAAATGTTTGTGGTTAAAGGGTACTTCAGCACTGGTACAAGAAAAGGGTTGGTTTAGATATGGATACTGACAAAGATTTGCTGCATCTAGGTCTTTCCACATGGCAGGGAAAAGTGTATTAAATTTGCATTTGATTACTAGTGTGTATCTAGTAGTGTTTCCAGCTAGCTATTTTTCTTTCTCAGAGGACTGTATTTATAGGATCTCTGGCTTCACCTACCTGAAGTCCTTTTAAGACAGTTGTATTGAGAGCTTTTTGGGTCCTACATATTAGAGTAAAGCTGCTGGTGAATTATAGCTTTTCTCTGGCCATGTGGGTTCTGCAAGGGATTCATACTTGGATGTTTCCTCAGTTCTGTCTGCTGTCTACATTATAGTTTCCACCATTGTCCCTGTTTAGAATTGCAGCAACAGGGAATAATTGGTTTCAAAGCGTTTGTGCTGTCAGGGCTTTTGCCTTGTCTGCTTTGTAGTTTTCAGAGGAGTTTAGGCTGGTGCTTTTCTTTGACATCATGTGTTAAGCCTTGTGGAAGTCAGTGCTGCAATACTTTCTGGGTTATTATAAGTTGTTATTATTTTAAGTTATTCAATGCCAGAGTCTGAGTGGGGACTTTATCAGTACATCAAACTGTTTTGTTAGCGGTCCCTACAATCTACACAAAATTCTAAGATGCTGGAATGAGGCAGAGCCTGTCCCTGTGTTGTAAATGCAGCTTAGCCACCTACCTCTAGTGAGACTCCTGAGCAGATTTTGATCATTCTGTGCTGTAGCCAGATCCTGTAACACAAATTCACAGAAAATTTCCTTTTCAGAAGGGGATCCGGCCCTGACTTTTCTGTGCCCACCTGTTGTGTTTTATTGTTGTTCTGTCGTTGTTGTTTGGTTGGGGTTTGTTTTGGTTTGTTTGTTTGTTTTCAAATATTCTGAAGTAACAGTAAGATGGAACAAAGCTGGAATGGAGGTGATGCGGCAGAAGAAAGAATAGATAAATATTGGTGTGTGGGAACTGAGGGAGAAAATAACTTGTTTTCTTGCCTACCTTCTGCCCCTCACCACCCCCATTTCCCTCCACAGGAGCAAAACCTCCTAGCACCCTGAGTCAGCAGCGGAATCTGGCACTCTTCCGAGCGTTTTGTGCCATGAAGTATGCTATCTATGCTCTCTGTGTGAATTCACATAAGCATTCCAAGTGCAGAGATTGCATATGCAGCCTTCCTGGTGATGTCCCTGAAGACTTAACTTCTAGAGAACCAGCAGGTGATTTGCCTCCTGTCTCAGGTTCAGTGCTTGTGCTTCTCCCTTTGCTGGGTTCTGAATTATTAATTAGTATTGGGTTAATATTGCACCCTGTGTTCATGTGATGTTTTTGTCCAGTGGACTATGAATACTTTGGAAACAAGGATAATGGTATTTCTTTGAGGTGTTGTTACCTTTAGTGATAATAGCTACAAATAAGCTACCTGCCTTGTTCTAAAACATTTAAGGTAATTGTATTAAAAATATAGTGCAAAAAGAAGGTGATACTAGCTATAGGCTGGTAGTGTCAGGGATGCTTTTGTAAGAACTTCTGGATCCCAGAGCTAAAACTGATTTAATGCCTAAAATGGGCGTAATCTGAATTTGCACATCATTGCATAAGGTGATATTTGACGTTATCAAGAGGAAAGGAAGGAGGCACACTACCTTTTTAAATGTAAACTGTTGGACGTATGTTTCCTTGGATTTGTGGAGGAATGATTTGCTCTGAGGCACTAGGACAGTTCCCTCTTCTAGAATTTTCTTAAAGGGCAAAGTTTGGAAGAAGGAATTCTTAGAAAAGGTTGTAAATGTTCTTTATTCTTGTTTCTAATTTTACAGATTGCTCTTCAGTATTTTCTCGGTACCTTGTGAAGTGTCAGCAGTTCCTAAGGAGTGTTCCTGCTCCTCTGCGCCTGGAGGTTTTGGAGAACATCTTCTCCTTGTTTTTTGTTTCCTATAGTGACCTCCATACTGAGACTCTTCTACCTGAGGACTATGCAGAGGATGATGATCTTGACAAAAAGAGTACTACTGTGAGTGTAGAAGGCAGTGCTAGTCAGCAGTCTTCCACCTCGGAAAGTCCACAGCGCCAAATAGAGGCTGAAGAGAAATTAGAGAGTCATCTACTGGCTGCTCAGACAGTTCAGACAGATGCCCAAGATCTTAATGACTTGATGTTAGGTGGAAAAAGTTGTGAAACCTCTAGGTTGAGCTACCTGGATCTGAAACATTTCACCAGTGGTGTTACTGGATTTTTAGTGGATGATGTGTCCATGGATGCCTTCCTCACATTGCTTCTCAATCATCTGGAAGAAATTCAGAGTTCTCTGCCATGGGATTCCAGTAACGTGCTTCGTGAAGAGTTGGAGCTTGTTGAGTGCTTGAATCTTTCTGCAAGCCGAGATGCCTTTGGAAGTCGTGTGTTACAGTTTTCCAAATACCTTTCTGAAGCCCACTGGCGATACAAGGTGGTGATGAGTAACAGAAATGCAGGTAGGCTTTGTGTTTGGCACTCTGACAAATCAACACTCTTCTGTTACAGCTGTCAAGGCAGCGCCCTCAAGGCTGAATTCCCCGAGCC